>WYDI02022459.1:0-29428 GCA_009867235.2 Psittacus erithacus
ACATCAGCTTCTGTAGGAGGAGGCTGTGGGAAACTGCACTGAAAGCCTTGGAGAAATCCAGGTAGACCATGTCCAGCCTTTGCCCTGCACCAGTCACGCAGGTTTCTTTGTTGTGGAAGGCCGTCAGGTTTGTCAAGCACGATTTGCCCCTGGTGAATCCATGCTGGCTTTTCCCAGTCAAGTGCCTGATTTTGTCCAGTTATTGGGTAAAGACTATTAAATATAGTTAGAAAAGGAGGCAATTATAAGACTCAGTGCAAATATAATTTCTCCATTTTGTTTGTTGACTCCTGGCTTGAAACCACACACACATCAGATGCTCTGAACTCACAGTTATGTTATCATGTATCTTAACACACTGATTTCCCATCATTATTGTCATGGAAAGCAAGGAACAACACAGAGGCAAAATAGGGAAAAAAATATTCTGGCCAAATAATTGAATTCTTTGGCAGTAGGTTTAAAATGTCTTTCTTTAACAGGAAGTCTTCCCCATAGACTTCAGTGGAAAGCAGCTATGTCTGCACATACACAGATTGTGCATTGGAGTCAGGGAAAGAGGGCAGCTATTTTTTTATTACATGGGCTACACAGACTGTAAATTGAAGCTTACAACAGCAGAGCTGCTCCTGTTTCACCACGATATGCCCTGCTGACAATTAGCCTGTCTGCTTGGGCTGCTCTTCTTCCCTATCCCATCCCTCCATAGCAATTAAGGGGGGTGAAAGCAAGCCTGTGCACTTCATTGTTACATGTTGGACTGCAGCTTAGGCTGTCTAGGGGCATAGGTCAATGCCCAGAAGATCTTTCCTGGAAGGTCAAGGATTCTGCCAGGCTTGAATTTGTAGTACAGACAGACTAGAAGAGTCGATTACCACCATGTACAGATGGTACATAACAGTGGGTGAGGATTTGTGGATTCTTAAAGTTAAAAAAGATCATCTTCCACGTTGATCCCCTGCACAAATCCGACTGAAGGACCAACTCCAGATACTACTGAGCTAACAGCTTGCATTTAACCAAATACACTTATTCCTCCTGAATTCAGGTTACTCTCCAGTACTGGTATTAGCAAGTGGTACTCTGGTTTTAACAGAAATAACTCTAATGGCAATGTTGGTGAGGTTTTTCCTTCTTCTCACACTGAGAAGGCCTCCCTAGAGCACTGGCTTCTCACCCTGCTCCATTTTCAGACTTTGCTGCCCAAGAGGTCTTTCCTTTACTTATCATGAATAGGTCTGTGCTCTCCTGCAAAATAGGAGCTCCTCCAACACCATTAGGCTGCATGGACATCTCCTGACTTTCTGGAAATAAGATTTCTCCTCTCAGTGATCAACTCTGGAAGGCAGCAAGATGGTCAAAGTAGCTGAGCCACTGATGGAAAAGGGATCAGAAACACACAGGTATTAAAAAAGTCCTAGAAATTAGTTCCGGAAGTGACCAGTGACAATGCCTCTCCATTCCTCTCTCAATGCAGTGCAAAATCCATTGCCCACTGTTTTTTTACCCTCCTCCAAGTTTTTGTCATAGAAATCCAGAGGAATAACTTTTCTGGATTCAATGGAATTGAAGCAGAAGGGTGAAGGACATCCCCAAGTGGAGGATTCTTCCTGTCTGACACCTATTCAGCATTTCTAAACATAGGAAGCAATGCTACAGCTTTTCAGGTTACACAGCGTGGTGTAATCCAACCACTCTGTGTGAAGTACCCACCTCAGTGGGGTCTCACCCATGTACATGCTCCCTCTCAGTGAGGCCCTGGTAGGGTTAGCATCTCTCATGCTGGAGCTACCAACACTTCTGTACATTGTCATCATGCAGGGCCTGTGCCCAGCAGGAGCAACACTTTGTGCAGGTTATTCAGCTATTACTCTCCAGGAAATGGCTTCATCGGCATAGGCCCTACTCTAATGAGCAGCAAGGCAGAAACTAGGCTCTGCAATGAAAACAACCATTGGTTTATTTGTTTTCTTATTTCAACACAGCAATCTCCCTACAGAACATTCTAGGAAAGTACATGAGAAATGTTTCTTCTGTGAAATGTGATCAACACAGTTTTCTTCCAGTTGCAAAGCATAATTGAAATATAAACCAAAGCACAAGAATGGGGTTATTTTGGGCGATGGTTTGTGCATCAAAATACTGTGAACAGTTTGGTTTGTCAAATTGAAGACAGGGCAGATGTCTCTCTCCCTTCCTGTTTAAGTCAGTGGTCTGGGAAGGGCGGCCATAACCTATAATGATGGTTAGCTCACCGAGAGCAACTTGTTTCCCCCAATCTATAAATGCAGTTTTCCAAAGATTGAACATATGCCACAACATGCACATGCTTTGTGATCCTGTTTGACATGGCAAACCCTGGTCTGATTTCAAGTAATATTAAAATCTACACAAAAAAACCTCAGTTCTGACAAACCTGACATGCACACTTTCTCATACACAGCTCACACAAAGATGTGGAATAGTCCTTCAAAGTCAAAGAAATGAGCTGAACTTCTCTCTGCAAAAGCAGTTCCTAACTATGGAAGAACTTCACCGAACATGGGACTATGGGACATTTCACTGTGTATTTGCAATTGCTTTCGAGGTGGCAAAGCACTTGAACACATACACAGCTGAGCCCCAGGAGCTGTTGAGAGAAGTGGAGAGCAGCATGACGTGGCTGCAACATTGCAGCCTAGGAAAGCAGTGGTAAGGCACCTCTTGGCCAAAGAGCATTTTACCCAGATGGGTAATTCCCTGCAACGTGTCCCTACATGCAAAACATATAATCCAAGACGGAAACAGAGGACTGAAATAACAAATGGTTTAGTTTCTCCTGCTCTCCAAACAAGGTCAATCATTAAGCAAAGATGAAAACATTCTGTCAATGGAAAGCCCCACTAGTAGGTATAGCACGCTCACTGAACTTGTTTGGATCTAGACTCAATAGTCTTTTTGAGCCAACGTACCTTAAGAAATATCAGCTGCTTCCTACCTTATTTTCTTAAGTCACTGCAGGAATTTACAAGTAAATACTCCAGCCTCCATCCATAAGAAAACACACTGCAGCACAAGTGTCATGGCTGAATAAACCACAGGGCAAAAGCAGGCAAAAACAACACACAAGCAAACTTCTTACGCTGGATGTGGCTCAGGTGAAGTGAAACAAGGCTGGTCTGGCAGGGACCACATGGGAGCAACCCCTGTTTGCCCAAGAGTTGCTGTCTCCTGACACTCAAACACAGGAGTGCACTGTTCTTGCCCTCTTCTCTCCCTGTAGGGTCTGTCTGCTGTACCTCTGTGCTGTCAGGGGCTGGGGGCTCCAGGCAGACTCGCACATCTTGGTGAGAAATGTGCTAAGCATCACTGGCACTGCCCAGGGAGGTGGCAAAATGACCAAGGGACATCAAGGGATGCTTCTCCCAGCAGTCAAGATGTGTGTTGGAAGGCTACAGGCACATGACTGAGCAGAAGTGGTACATGCACATAACATATAACTTTAAAATTAATTTCCTGCAATCAGAAGATGCCGAGGTATCCATCAGAAGCTATCCCTATCCTGCCTGGAAGGTGTTTGTCAAGATCTAAACCACAGCTTTCAAGACAAGAGGAGCAACACAGGAGAAGGAAAGGAATGTGGAAAGACGATGAAATATTTTGATTTCCAGGTAATTGCACAAAGGCCACTGGACAAAACCTGAAGATTTTACAATGTTTTGGCAACTTACTGTCAAACAGAACATCGTCAGCTATGGCTCAAGCAAGGGTACTCCCAGAGACCTGACACTTCCAGTGAGCATTTAGCAACAGTTTACTCTTCTAGTTCTGTTTTGGAACCTGGGACAGGTCTAGCATTATGTCAGGAGCCAATGCCAAGGACAGAGGTGCTAAGACTGCTCCTTCTCACAGCCAATGCATACCTCTGCTCTCCCAAAGCACCATCAGAGTGCTGCTGCAAGCAGCTGCCCTCCTGTCCACCTATGACTGAGCAAGTGCCAGCTAGCTGTGTGCAGCCTGAGGTGTCAGACGCATTTCACTCTTGTCTGGCAGCACAAACCAGCAAGGAAAATCCAATCACAAGTGCGTAAGTCACTTCCTTAGCCACAAGCACGAAGCATCAAATCCTAAACCAGCCCCAAAACTTGTTAAGGTTTCAAGGTCCTGCTGTGTTTTGCACTGACTTTTGCCACCTGATCATCAGGAAGAGACAAGGTCCAAATTGCCCCTTTGTATATCAAACACGAAGAAATACAAATTAACTCTGAGCACCTCCAAAGGTGTGACAAACTGCTTTGTTTCAGTAACATGTAAAGCTTTTAAACTGGGATTTTCTATCAGCCCCAGTGCCAGGCTGGTGGCTTATGAATCACGTTTTACCTATCACATCAGCAAGGTGTGTCAATTCTTGCAGCAAAGAGGATTAAAACTCTCTGTTGCTCAGCCTCACGAGAGCAGGCTCCAGGCTGAGCAGTGCTTTACTTCCTTTGAAAAAGGAGAAAAATGCTCTACACTAGGCACAGAACATCTTCCAGTACAAGCTTTGCCTTCCTGGGGGCCTTTAATGACAGCACGCCATTACAAGACATGAGCAACCCCAAGTAAAAGTCTCTGAAGCACACAAACACTGAATATCCAGCAGTGTTAGGAAATCAGGAGTAGCTATCAGTAGACACTTGTATATGAACTGAATTACAGCAGCACTTTGCCACCTACACCACGAACTAATTCCTTTTTAGTTACTGCAAGAAGAGGAGGTAAAAGAAGCATGCCATGCTGCATACTATGAGCAAAGCTTTCCCCTTGTGCCTGGCATGCTGGCTGGCCACTGGCCCTTGCTAAGGGTCAGAGCCTGTGGCAGGCTTTGGAAATACAGATCCTATGTGCAGATAGGACAAGAAATATGCAACATCACCACTCCCTTTCAGATAAAAGCTATGCCAAGGGACTGATTGCTTCAGTGGAGGATCAAAGAGAAAGAAAACAAGTAAAATATCTATTATTTTTCCTTTTTCCAGTTGTTTCTCATGTCCAGGGAAAGCACATCATGGTGCTGCTCTAGGTCTCTAGGTACTTGTGTTGTCACCTGCACTCAGATCCAGCTGTCCTATGCTGAGCTGTTTACAGCACCAGGGCTTTATCTCCCTTTTAAGAGGTTAGCTTTTAAGTTGCATCTCCTACATCTCTGAGCCCTTAAAAACCTTTTTCATGGTCCTCATGGCTATTGGAAATCCCCTGCAAACTCTGAGAAGTAGAATAGCTGTTTTGAAAACAGCCTAATAGAGCAAGTCCATGCCAGAGCATGCACAGCTTTGCCTCCCAAGTCCAGCATCCCTGGGAAGGGGGCCCCTTGCTTCCCCCTTTGTAGTGCCATGGATAAGACATGAAGTTGTATACTAGACACTTTATCCCTGAGAGCATGCTGTTTGAACAGGAGGGAAACAGAAGCCAACATCAGCTATTCATAAAGCTTTTGTACCATGAGGCAGAAGTATTTTATTTCTGTCATTAAAACCCCAGAGATTTAATCTCACTGGTGTCATAATGCATGCATTGTTAACTTAATCTCATTTTCTAGTTAGCCATGAACTCTCAGATTGCATTCATGCCTTTAAACGAACAGGATGTTCAGGGATGAAGTGTGGTGCATAGCTTGCTGCTGCTAAACCCAGCCAGAACCTTCCCCTCCCTTTAGGTGTGCCACAGCAGACTGCTCAGACAGCATCACCCAGGACACTGCCTGGCCACAGAGCTCAGTCTCTGTGGAATCAGCACCTCAGTTTCCCCACTGAGAAGTGAATGCAGTGGCCATGGGTTGCTGCAGAGGAGATGAAAGTTTCTTCCTTGCCACAAAACCCTGCTAGATGACACAGACACCCCCCAGTTCCCTTCCACATCCTCAAGTGGAGAAACACAAGCCCCCACCCCACCAAACGCCTCCACCTACCAACTCGGGGGAGCTTTCTCTAGCTCTGAAACCCCAGGTCTGGGCACTGTTTGAGCCGGATGGAGAAAGGGACCAGTTTTGTTTTTTCAGTGACCATAGTGATGCTCTGCTCTTTTCTGGGGTCTGGCCTTTTGTTTTGTGTGGCCCAAAGCCAGGCAGCATAGTTAAGCAATAGCAAAACAGCTCTGGTCTAGCACAGCCCCTGTTAAAATCTTACTCCTGGCTCAGCAAACAGGAAGCTAAAAATTAACCACCTCCCTCGAGCATACCTTCACAAAAGCCCCTTTTGTAGAGCACACCAGCGAGGGCAGGCAGGACAACATGGGAGCAGGGAAGCGTCGAGGGCTGTGGATGACAACAGGGAGCAGAGACATCCTGCTGAGCAGGGAGCTGGGAGAGAGTGAGAACATGTTAGACCTCGTGTCAGCATCTCACCTTAAACACGTTTGGTATCCACCACAGCCATGGCTGGTGACAAGGCAGGGAGTATTCATAGGGGACCAAGGTCACTTTTCACCCCAGGAGAAAGGCAGTTTCCCAACACCCATTTCCAGGATGCCTTACTCATTGCTGGGAAGTGCTGAGAGCAGCAGCTGTTGCCCAGCTCTTGCACAGCAAATCCCATCTTGCCCCCAGGCATGTGTCAGAGCTTGTTTCCAGCCACCAAAGGAAGCCCATGCAAGTCAGGAGGCAGCAGGAGGTCACTAGGTCAAATGAGGCGACAAAACCATCAGCTGCTTGTGACTCACCTAAGCAATTTTGCTTTGGGCAATTAGTTTGGAAACAAACCAACATACCTGCCTAACCTCCGTGCATGGGAGCTTCTTCTACCCTAACCTCCACACATGGGAGCTTCTTCTACCCTAACCTCCACACATGGGAGCTTCTTCTACCCTAACCTCCACGCATGGGAGCTGTCTGTGAAACCCAGGAAGCTCAGCCAGGGAAACCCAGCCTCAGTGGTCCTTTGTTATCTGGAGCCCAAGCCTCCACCTCCTAAGTGGAGATGGGACCTATGCAAAATAATTTACAGGTCTTCAACATCCTATTTCTCTTACCACCAGTATAACAGTTATTGTTTTACAGATGACTGCTTCACAGCAAGAGCCATTCCTTTGCGCTAATGATCTTCATTCAGACACATTAATAATAAACAGGAATAAAGGCAAAGATTTTCCAGGCAGCAAATGAGACTCTGAGGAGGTCTGCAGACCACAGCAGCAGTGGGTTTCTTGAGTGTCCCCTACAGCATCTTCCTTTCACCCCTGTTCTGGCTCATTTCAAAAAGCAGAAGGTGAAGCTTGGAAGCACAGATACACTGAATAAGCAGGAGACTATTCCATAAAACTGACACCTAAGGAGTTACATTAAGGAATTCTTTGACCTCCATTTGGCTGGGGATTTTGGACAGTCAGAGCAAAAAGCCAACACCAGTTTATTGAGGGTGGAGCAGAGGAGGTGAGCACTGGGAGAGGGCAGAGCAGGGAGAAATGAAACATGAGGGTGGAAACGCATAGCGGAAAACGCAAGGCTGGAGAAACAGGAGTGGAAAAAACGCCTGAGGGGAAAAATGGAAATCAAGTAGTCAGAATGCTGGCAGGGGAGAAGGCCTGAAGCACAGGTAGCTGAGGGAACTGAGCGGGAAAGGAGAAGGGAAAGTGAAATAAGAAAAAGGAATCCACTCCAAAAGGCAGAGCTCATTAGTCAGAGACAGAGCCGAAGCAGAGGGAAAGAGCAAGGCCCAGGCTACGCAGTTCCCACCAGCGCTGCACAGCCTTCCGCCCAAGTCTGTGGTAATGGTCCCTGCTGGACCATAGGTCTGCCAGCACCTATACTCCTGCATCAGCTCTGGTTTCATGAACCTGATCATTTACTTATATGTTATCCTCAGGGAATCAGCTTGAGAGCTCTGACTCAGAGCTCGGTGTGATCTGCTTTGAAAGTTTAGCGTGTAAACTTCACTACCATTTCTGGCACAAACCTTGGTGCTAACGCTCTTGGTGCTCTGAATTCCTATAGCTTACCTAAAGGTGCCCCTGCTATCGCTGGCATGCACAACATGCACTGTCAGCAGAGATCCACTCAACAATGCTGCCAACTGCAACCATTTTATCCAACTTCTCCCATGTGTTTTCCATATATACCAGCACCCTGTGTCCTCTGCCATATGCTAGCAAACCCTGTGCTGGAGCATCACCTCATATCTGCACAGGCTCTTGGGGACAGGGCACTGCATGCCAGCCCTCCTGGGTACCCCCAGCTAGTTTCACCTGCCTGCAGGGATGCAGCCCAGTCCCACTTTGCTCAGGACACAGCTGCCATTGTGTGTGCATTCAGCTGCTCTAATAGAAAATAAACAGGGAAAAGTCAAAAGCCAGTGTGTTCCTTAGCTGTGTGACTGATCCTGCCCAAGCATAAGCATCTCCTTTCCAGCCAAGTCTCTATTTCCAGCCCTGCAGATTTAACCCCCTCTTTACTTTCAGTTGAGCAAGATGCTTTCTAAGCTGCTGCTTTGCACTGCTAAATTTTGGCCTTTAAGAATTAACACTCCATCTAAAATCTGAATTTAATATATATTCCCAAAGCATGGGACAGAAGTTAGGTGTTTAATGCAGGAATTAGTGGCTGCAGGCATGTCAATGCATTATGTTGCAGCCAGCAACACTAAATCCTCTATTCATAACTTTTGGCTACAGGTGGGGTAAAGCAGGTGACAGAAGTATCATACAATTATAGAATACCAGGTTGGAAAGGACCTTTGTTTAACTTCATAAGGTTCTTGTTAGCTCCCTCTTCCGGCTTATCCAGGTCTTCCTGCAGGGTGGCTCTTCCTTCCAGAATACCCACTTCCCCTGTCAGTTTGGTATCATCCTCAAACTTCGTCAGGGTACACTTGATCCCATTTCCAGATCACTTATGAAGACAGTGAACAGCGCTGGGCCCAATATTGATCCCTGGGGGACCTCACTAATGACAGGTTGCCAGTTTGAAAAGGAGCTGTTCCCCAGCACCCTCTGGTGTGTGCTGTCAGCCAGTTCCCACCCCTGCACACACCACTTGTCCAGACCATAACACGTCAGCTTCTGTAGGAGGAGGCTGTGGGAAACTGCACTGAAAGCCTTGGAGAAATCCAGGTAGACCATGTCCAGCTCTTGCCCTACACCAGTCACGCAGGTTTCTTTGTTGTGGAAGGCCGTCAGGTTTGTCAAGCACGATTTGCCCCTGGTGGATCTGGTGGTCTTTTTCCAAATGACATGCTTGATTTGACTTGTGATAGGCCCCAGACGGATTTGTTCCATAACCTTCCTGGGGACTGGAGCACAACTGATGGGACTATAATTTCCTGCATCCTCCTTTAAGCCCTTCTTGTAGATGGAGGTGACATTTGCCTTATTCCAGGCTTCTGGGATGTCCCTCACTCTCCATGACTTCTCAATGATTATGGAGAATGGCCTCAAAACCACATCAGCTAGCTCTGTAACACCCTCGGTTGGATACTGCCAGGGCCCATCGATCTCTAGGGATCAAGCTCCTGTAGCAGTTCACAGACCAACTCCTCTTTCCCTGACAGTGAGTCTGTGTTTGCATCAACCTGGATTTTTGATCCCAGGTGCCCAGCAGTGCTGGTAAGGTATGAGGTGAAGAAAGTGTTGAGAACCTCTGTCTTTTCAGCATTGTTGGTGATTAACTCACTTCTATTGCTTAGCAGTAGGCAAATATTTTCCTTCTGTGCCTGCTTGCTGTTTATGTACCTGAAGCACCCTTCCTTGTAGTTTTTGACATCTCTGGCCAATTTCAGTTTGAGCTGAGCTTTTGCTTTTCTAACTGCACCTCTGCAGTTTTAGCAGTAGGAAGAGATGCTCCTCAGCAAGGATGTGGAATTATGACCTGACCAAAACAGTGTCTAACATGTGATGTCTGATCCACATCACTGCTTCCCGCAGCAGCATCCCTTGGTCCCTGCCAGACAACCATTACATGCTTTTGCTAGATTTCTATATATTCCCTTTTCTGTAAATTTAAAGAGGACCTTTCCTTCCAGTAAATTACAGCTTTCATTTGGCTTTCAGGCCAGCATGCAGCTCATGTTTTCATACAGTCCGAGCTGCTCGCATTTGGCTTTCCTGAGGCACTGACTGTGGAGAAGGTTAAGCAGTTTAGTGGTTGAGTCACTGGTACAAAAACAAACCTACAGATTTCTGATGCAGAACACACACCAAAACAACATGCTTTAGAGAAGCAGCCCAGCTGGAGCCAAGTATACGTGCTATGGCGTTACACATGCCCAGTGTTTATTTACAAAGCAAGCCAAGTAGAACTGCCATCCTTTCAGGTTTCCTTAAATGTGTACTTTTTGTGCCCAGAAGCTGTCCCTGGATCAGGCTTTTGGTGGGTGGGGGACTGTAAAGCAGTCATGCATGCAGGACCTGCAGACAGCAGGCTTCTCCAGCACAGCAACCTGCCCTAGTGGAAGATGTCCCTGCCTATGGCAGGGGGATTGGGACTTTAAGGACCTTTCCAACCCAAATCTTTCTGTGATTCTATGACCTACCAGGAGATGAGGTGCACGTGCGCAGGGAGGGCTTGTCTGCAGCTGCTACCATGTGGGCTCTGAGATTCCAGAGATAACAACGGTTTTCCACACCTTTGCTGTGTCTTTCCTCCCAGTGAGCATACCCATAGTCCCACCCAGAGAACCTCAATTGTCACCGCAGATGAAAGCGCCTTTCCAGGGACTGCAGCTTCACACAGCTGCCCTGCACACTGCAGTCCACAAGCCTTGTGAGCACCAGCAACAGGCAGAAATTGCTGACAAAAATACTTGAGAAAGGGGAATCTTCCCCTAAAGGCTTGCAAACTTAATACCATTACCTGGAGCTGCACACTCAAGCCTCTGCTAGCTTTTTACAGGTTTTTCTGTCCTCCACATTCATTATGGAGAAAGCACTTGCCCCCTTCCCCCCAAGAGAAGGGATGGTTGAATTCTCACTTCAGCAGGGCTATACAAGTCACAAGGTAAGGCAGGTGAAAGCCCTTCAATTTATAAAAATGTCTCTGTATCCTCTAAAAGCTGAAACAGGCTGAACATTAATAACCATTTTCCAAAACCCCACTGACATTCATCTGCCCTATTTGTCCAAGGCTTCAAAGTCCTCTAGACCTATGGCTCCAAGGCAAGAGGCTCCCGATTACCAAGGTTACAACATCATCACTGCTAGATTAACAAAGCACTGGGAGGTGACTAAGGCCACGTTTCAGACCATGATGGTAAGGAAAGGTGATAATTCAGCTGGCTTGCCCAGGGAGCCGAGGACGGGTGTGAAGTGCCCACAAGCCCATGGTCACTCAAGGTCCAGCTGCAGCATAATAAACATACAGGCGGCAGAGCAGCTCACTTCATCATATAAGCTCTGATGCAGCCACAAGGCATAAAGCCACAAAGAGTAATTACAAAGAATTACTTTTAAGACATGTAGCAATGGTTTAGTGCATTTCTTTGTTGCTCCTCCCTAACAGCAAAGGCGCTATGAAGTCAGCCAGGTTCCCAGTCCCTCACCTGCCCAGGTAAAAGCCTGCCTTTGGCAGGAGAGCTCAGGAAAAGCAGAGCAGGGCAGGCTGGCCCCTGCTTCCCCTCTGCCCAGCAAACCCAGGGAGACACAGCCCTTCTCACACCTCACTGCTGGTGTTGGTACCTGCAGTGCTGCCAGCCCCACAGCCAGGAGCATAAGATGCTGCTCCCATTCTGTTTCAATGGCCTTAGCACCTGCAGCTCCCCTCACAGGGCTAGGTTTGCAAAAGGGCTGGTACCAGCATCAAAGACAAGAGGCAGCCGACAGCCAGCTGCTGCCCTCCTGGAGAAGGTAAGGAGGCTTCCCAAGGGACTGTATACCTAAGGTCTGGGTTCAGCAGTTTTTCTTAATGAGGATGCTGCTCCAAGGATATATCACTGGGATATATCACTCCAAGATATATCACCTTTGTGTACTTTGGGGAAAGGACCTAACCAGGGCCTTGCCAAGCTGGCCTGCTGTGACAATCCCCAGCTAGGGGTCATGGTTCACCCTGCCCCTACCTGGCTTGCTGGTCCACTTTTTACCCAGCACCCACTTCTCCCAGCACGGCTGCCTGTACCAGCCCACCTGAAAAGGCAGCATTAATAGAAATCCACCTTTGCAAAACCTGAGGGGTTTCCCACTGCCACAGCTGCTGCAAAAACCCCTCTGCACCTCATGTGAGAGGGCTTTTAGCCTCTAGAAATTAGTGATAGCCCACAATAGCAGATGTTTCCTCTAAGCACTACATTCACCTGGATAAACAACCATACTCACCTGGACACATCTTCACAATTAGTATTTGTAAAGCAAGCTGGGATTTTTTAGCTCATCAGCATTCATCAGACCAGCCCTCCATGCAAGGAAAAAGCAGCTCTCCAGTTTGCTCCAGTACTCCAGGAAAAACCTTTCTCAGGAAACTAGCATTTTGCTCATTCAGTGGCCTCTTGTGCTATTTGGCAAGCGAGTTTTGGAAGAGCAGAGGCGCCACAGTGGTGATGAGGAGGGGGCTTGAGGTGAGCACTCAAGGATGCCATGTGGACCAGGATGTAACGCCAGTCACTGCACAAAAATTCCAGGCGCTTTAACAGCAGCTGTGCAAGGAGGTAGTGCTGGCTCACAAATGTATGCCGCTTACACCTGAATTAGACAGTTTTATACCTGGCCTTGCCTCTCAGGCAGGGCTCCCGCGGAGGTCGGGGAAGCAGAGGAGCAAGCGGGAAGCAGCGCCTACCCCGGCACCAGGCAGAGGGAGGCATCATTCAACAGGCGCAGAATGCTCCCAGCAATAGGCTCTTTATTCCACTAGATGGTGCCCACACCTTGCTTATGGATGCTGCTTAACGGCATGGACAAGGATGAGGTTCTGGCTGGTGAAGGAGGGGATCGGGCGCCACGCTGGGGTCTCAATGAGGCTGCAAAGCCGCAAGTCCCAACCCTGACAGCGGTGAGGCCCCAGAAAACATCCGCTTCCTTTACCATGCAAAATAAAACATACAGTGAGCCCCAGCTCGCTGGAGCATCGCTGTGGCCCATCAGATGTGAAGTGTGACATGCTGTGGCAATTCTGGATGCAGGTTTCCAGCCCAGGCTGCCAGCAGACCTGTATCCCTTTTCCCTCTGACCTGGATGGGCTGACACAGGAGGTCCCTGAGCCTTTGGGGGTCTTGTGGATGCTGCTCCACACCTGGGAAGCTGCAGGCAAGCTCCTGCCCCAGACTGCTTAAACCTTAAACCAGGCTGCCTGTCACACCTTCCCTAGGGCCACTGCAGCCTAATCCCCTGGTGTGGGGCATAGTGGGCACATGCAGTTTTTGCCCCTTTCTGGCAAGGCAGAGCTCTGACAGTTGGTACTACTGGTAGCACCAGGGATGTGCAATATTATCCTTGTCCTGGTGGTCTCAGCATCAGTCACCCATGCATGACGCCCAGGAACCAAGTCTATGGCCTGAAATGGGACATGCCACTTCACCACGTGTGACTGTGCAGAGGGCAGGGGAGCAAATGTTCCACGGTACATTGCCAGTATGGAGGTTGCTCCCACCTCCTGTCTCTGCAGGGTGAAGCGCCAGGGGGGAGTCTCCTCCTGCTTGTGCTGAGAGTGGCACCTATCCCAGCTAGGCTCGAACGCTGCTCCCACTGTGCAGTTCGCTGCCGATCACACCCATTTTAGCAGCTTCTCAGACAGAAAAAGCAACCTGCAATTGCATAAACAGTGATTAACTCTGGGCACCGGCGGCACGGCTCCAGCGTGTCGAAGCCCAGCCTGGCTCACGTGCCAGGGACAGCGGTGGGAATGGCGGCAGCATGGACAGGGCATTATGGTGGTGCTAGAAGGGTGGCAGGGATGGCAAGTGCCCTGGCAGGGTGCTGGAGGGTGTGATGGGGAGTTCTTGCTGCAGGACGTGGATGAGCTGAGGGATGCGTGATGCTCTTGTGGGGCTCCCCAGCAGGGACAAACTGCTCCCCTCAGTTTGGGGGGTTTGATGAGGATGGATGTGTGGGGCTAGTTGGCCAAATTGCTGCCCCAGAAGTGACAGATGGGTGAGGGATGTACTGGGGCTAGAAATCCCCCCATGCCCAAGGACCAGATCCCTCACACCATGCTGCTGGTGGAAAAGCATTTGCCTGAAGTCCTGCTGCAAACACCAAAGCCATCAAAGCCTTAGTTACAGAAATGCCTTTATTTCTCCATTAGGCTGGAAATGAAACCGCGAGGACAGAGGCTATTTCTCACCACTTATTAACTTGCTTCGCATCAGTGCATGAACAACGCTACCCTATGCCGTGTAGCACGATTGCTGTTACATGGCTGTCTAGCACAGCAAACCCATGCATTGCTGTCACAGCGCTGGATGCAGTCCCCCTCCAACTAACAGCGGGATTGCATGAACCAGTGATTTTCGGCTCCTGGACTGCAAAGCACCACACAGCGATGTGCAGGGTGCCCCTCCCCCAGGCAAGAGCAGTGCCCACAGTGGGGATGCTGATGGGGGGACAACACATGGGACCCCCCAGCTCCACTGCTGGGGCCCGCCGGGGTCAATCCCAGCAGCCCCTCAGAGGGCCCCCCGGCTCCAATGGTCATGGGGGACTCCCCACTCTGAGGGCTGCAGTGCCGCCTGCCGGCTATCGCTGCGGCTGCCCCGATCCCCCTCGGAGGACTGGCTGCTGTCAGCACTCCCCAGGCTAGCATAGGGGCCGTGGGGGCCGCCCCCCCCCCCGCCAAGGGCATAGAAGGCCTGCTCGCGGACATGGAGCTCATCCGCGCGCTTCATCTGATCCAGCTGCCTGCTGCGGCCCAGCGCTGCGAATGTTCCCGGCGCCCCGACCCCCGGCCTCCTGCCATGGCGCATGGGCAGGCGGCCTGCCCCAGCGCCCACCGCTGCTGATCCTGCCTTGACACCTCCCTCCCGCTCCTGGCCTTCCCCTGCTGCCACACTGCCCCTGCCTTGCCCTACCGGCAGAAGGGCACTGCCCCTCTCTGCAGTGGGACGTGGCCTGTCCCCGTCATCACTGCCACGGCTGCCAGCCCTTATCTGGGCCCTGCTTGGTGCCTGGCCGCCAGCTTTGCCACGTGGGGATGGAGCCTTGTCCGTCCTGGGGGTCTTGTCCAGCCCTGCTCCCCCCGGCCAGGTCTTCACCCCTGCTCCGGGCTGTCCCTCCCTGCGAGGCTTTGGGGTGGCTGACCCCACTTCCCTGCTCCCCTCTCTCTCTGCCACGGTGCTCTCGCCTGCCTCATGGCCACCGGCCGTCTCCAGGGGGGTGGTGCAGTCCTTCTCACTCACCCCAGGGGAGGCCACGGTGGTGCTCAGGCGGATGCTGGCTCCCTCAGCTTGGATGGTGGCATCAGCCTTCTCGTCACCCTCTGACTGTGGGGTGGTGACAACCAAGAGGCCTGGCCTCCTGTCATACCTCTGACCCTCACCTCTTGCCTCATCATCATCATTCCTATGGATGCTAGCACCTGCAGGGACAGTAACATCACCAGCAGCAAACCCTGAGGGGCCAGCGGTCACTGATTCTTCTCCATCACCAATGGTGGTGGCACCATCCTCATTGTCTCCTGTAGGACTCCCATACCTGGGGCTGCTGGTGATGCTGTATCCATGGCTTGGGGTGGCTGTGGTGGCCAGTCCTTCAGGCTGCCTGTGAGAAGGGATGCCATCATCATCATTGCCATTATGTGCCACAGTGACGTCCAGCCTGGGCAGGGGGCTCCTGGTTGCTGCAGTGGGGATGCCATTGTCCTCACTGCCAACAGTGGCACTGGCCTGGGTGGTTTCTTGCTCTCCCACATGGATATTGGCCCTCCCAATGAAGATGTTGACCTCGTCATCCTTGTCTGGAGAGATCTGGGTGAAGCTGGTGGCCCTTGGTGTGCTGCCCACCTTTCCGCGAGTGATGGTGATGCTGCTTGAGTCAGGGATGTAAGCGTATTCATCTACACCTTTGGCATCAATTTGGACATCCTCCATCTTCTCAGTGACAGAAGCAAGAGCAGCACCTCCTGTCCCTGGGCCCTGCATGGCACCCTCCTGCCCTTGGACAGGGATGGTGGCCTCGCCGCTGCCCTCATCCACAGCCCCTCCTGTGGCAGGGACCCTCTCCTTGCCAGCTGTCATGGCCCCCTCCACTGGGACACCTGCAGGGGCTCCAACATCCCTGTCCTCACTCCTGACACTGGACCTGTTCCCTGCCGCAGCCTCACCAGAGTGTCCACCCTCCTGGGGGACAATAGAAACACCACCATCGACTTCAAGCACCAAATCCAGGTCACCGCTGCCCTCTGAGCTGGCTGGGGTGGGACCTGCAATGCCGACGCCACCGCGTGCTCGTGCGCCAGTGCCCGGGCGAGGTCTGTGAGCATCCCTGCCAGTGCCTGCAGTGCTGCGGTTTTCAGGCCTGAGACTGGTCCCGTTTTCCATCACAACCATGCTGCCATTGCCACCATGCTCTGGGGCTGTCCCGTCATCTGTCAGCCCCTGCCTGGCATCATCCTCACCCAGCTGACGTCCGGTGATGGCACTCTGGCTGTTGGCCTCTTCCTTCTGTGCAGTACAGCAAGGGAGAGATCAGGGCCAGCCCCAGTGCCTGCAAGCTGCATGGGGCACCGCAGCCATGCTGGGATCCTGCTGTGCCACCCAGCTGCCTCCTCACCTTTATCTGAGTCTGGTTCCTCCGCGTCGAAAACGAGTAGACGTATTTGAAGACGTAGAAGCCATGCTTGGCATTGCAGCCTTTCAGCAGTATCTGGTGGAGAAGAAAAGAAGCAAACCCCACAATTTTCTTAGTAAATGTGATGGCAAGAGCTTGCCTTGCTGTACCTGGCACTGCAGCAGGGTCCTACCAGCATCCACTGGAGCCCTGAGAAGGTAGCTCTCACTACCTTATAGCTGCCATTGTGGGCAGGGACCTGGGTAGGACTCAGGTGCATGCCTCCTGATCTTCAGGGTTTGGCTTTCCCTTGGGCTCGTTTTTACAGAGTAGCTTATGGTTTGAATGAACAACCTGGTTGACAGATCCATCAGACATTAAGTGATGGGACTGATGGTGACTGAAGTGCTGGAAAGACAGCAGCTGGCTTCAAATAGGCAAACCCAGACATTTTCTCCCACACTACTCATCTGAATTTTGCTACTGATGCATTTTACACTGATACACTTTGATAAAAGCAACCCTATAGCAGGGTTTTAGTGGGCCTGGACTTCCGCAACCTCACCTGAGGGTACGTCAAGCATTTATGCTCTGGGGCAGGGCAGGGGCAGAGAAGCGGTTGCTGCTGAAGGAAGCCCTTCTTCTGCCTGAGCACATCACACCTTTCCCCTCCCCTGCTCTTCATAAGGGCTGCTCAGATGCAAGCGGACAGCTGGTCTCTTTTTCTGTGGCTCACTAGGGCTGCCCTCCAAAAATGGGTTTTTCTCCTATAGGGTCCAGATGGGGCATGGGGGGACATACCCGGTGCTGTCCTGCACAGTTCCCAGCAGCTCTCCCAGACAGTGGCGGTGGTACCTGTGAGCAGCAAAACACAAATGAAAGCTGAGGTATCAAATGCTGCCTTGGTGTGCAGGCAGTTTCCAGCACCCACTGCTAGCCACTTTCCCTGTCCAGTGTGATGGGCATGCCATGATGTCCAAGGAAGGGTGGGAAAACTCTTGATAAGCCCATAAATCCTAAGGCACTACCTGGGGTACTGGCTCAAAGCCAGCAGTAGCAGAAAAAGTCAGAACCCCATTCTGAGGGTCTGAAAAGTATTGCAAATCCTTCTACAGCATGCTTTTAATATGATACAGCTACTTTTAATGGGATATTGTTGCTCTGCAAATACCCTGGATTATGCTGCAGGGTATTTTCATTGCAGAGCACTGCTCACACCACAGTAAGATGCAGCTTACATCTGGGATCTGGCTGCAATGAGAGCCTGAAGCTGGTTTAACTGGTAGTGATTCCCAGTGTTTACTAGGCAAACTCAGCAGCAACAGCTGTGCCCCCACAGCCAGGTTTCTGTACAAGCTTCTGGCTTCCTCTGGTTATCCTGGCATCTTTTGGGATGTATTGGCCAGTGTATCCCTCAGGGATGGGGAACCTGGAGGTGGGAGCATCCTGTGAGCCTCACCAAGGCATTCTCCACATGAGAATGTGGCCCTGAGCCATCTCCAGTCTCAGCAAAATCAGCCACTGAAGTGCCCCCATCACAGCTGAAAGGGGCAGAAATGCACCCCAGAGTATTAAATACTCTGGGGTTATTCTGTTGTTTGTGAACAATGTCAAAGGCTGGATTGCAGCCCTGGTTACACAACAGAGTATTACCTGGCTCTTTTTTGTGCCCCTATCTGAAAAGCAAATCTGTGTTGATT
Source organism: Psittacus erithacus (assembly GCA_009867235.2). Taxonomy (NCBI): domain Eukaryota; kingdom Metazoa; phylum Chordata; class Aves; order Psittaciformes; family Psittacidae; genus Psittacus; species Psittacus erithacus. Next base: position 18,336 of record WYDI02022459.1, read on the forward strand.
TATTGCCTGCCCCCCACTGTGCTACCCTACAACAGACCTGCTTGTGCTAGCTTGTCCTGGGGGCTAAAGGACACACAACTGGGGCCCAGCCCTCAGGGCAGATGTGACTTCCCTCCTCCATACCATGCCAGAAAAACTTGCCTTCACTAGGAGCAGATTTTCACTCTAGCTGCATATTTAATACATTGGGAAGCAGTTATGGACAGAAAAATGACTGCTATTATATTTATCTTAGTTTGCCCTTGTCTGTCTGAATTTCACATTAGGAATGCTGGAATATAATTGCAGGCACCCTTCTGACCACTGTTACCTACATGGATAAGCTGAGAATCCTCCTCATGCCTCCCATCCCATTGCTCTGCTTGGGCTGTTCCCAGGCCAAAAGCTGAGGCACCTCAGTACTAACATTCCTCAGTACTAACATATATTTTTCTTGCTGTGTTCAACTTTGTGCCAGCACCTCAAATCCCGCCCCCTCCAAGCCCTAGAAGTGTTATGTGGAAGCCTAACTCAGGCTTTCCTGTTGCTGAAAGCGTTGTGGGGCACACTGAATGGCACACCCCATGCTTTCAGCAGCACGTTGGGAAGTGGGGTAGAGCCATACTCACGGGTATGGAGAGGGCTGTGCTGAGCAGGCACAGGCACACGAGGGCTGTTTGCATCTTGGGCAGCTCCTGGAGACACAAAGGAAAGCATCACTGAAGTTTGTCTTCCTGGAGCTTGTGGTACCCAACAGTCCCAGTCAGCAGCAACTCAAAACTTCCCACAGCACAGGGTTATCCAGTGACCCTGGCTTTCCCCAGCCTTTGCAGTGGCCCTCAGCATCACTGTGCCTCTCTGGACTCCTTGCAGCAAAGGCGATGCTCTTGCCATGTACATACAGCAGCAAGGTGAGGACACATGCATGGCCAGCAGCACTGGCTGGGTACTTTAACACTAGCTGTTAAAGCTTCGTAACATGCTGTGTCAAAACACCTTGGGTGGATATTTGCAATAAATGACCACCAAAACCACCGCGGGCTAAGCCATACAGTCATAAGCCTGAATTAAGACACTTGAACACTGTTTTTAACAGGACAGATGAATGGCAGAAGACAATAGCTCTTTTGGCTAATAATTCTCATTTCACCCATCTACCCTGGCTTGGGCTCGCACGTCTAGCCCAGAAATTATATTCAACCATGCAAGAGCTGCTACAGAAAACATCAGAAGGAAATTCATGTACAAGGATTCTGTGATTCCATAAGGATCAGCAGTACAAAGCAATGTACGTTCAAGAGAGCTTAATGCAGAGATATGCATAGCTGAGGCTGCGGCCATCTCCCTGTCCCCACCAATGCTTGCCCAGAGCGAAAGCAGAAGATGCCCTGCTCAGAGACAGCAGAGCCGAAGGGCTGTGGAGAGACAGGCCAGGCAAATCAGGTGAGAAGATTACCTTTTGCTGTCGGAGGCAGGTCCCAGCAGCAGACCGTGGAGGCTGTGTCCACTTTGCTGAAATTTAAAGTTGGCCCTGGGTGTGCAGAGCCAATCAGCTCCTGCCCAGGGACATTTGTCAGGGCTGGCAGCACCCGCAGATAACCAGGGGGAGTAATTTCCAGCTAAAAATGTGTTTGTGGTGGAGGACAGCTATCAAATGTTCCACCTGGCTGGGTAAACAGAAAGCACGGGTTATAAATATCTGTTCTGAAGGCAAAATTGCTCGATGATTAGCGCAGATCTTAGTGTGGCACACGTCCAGCCTGGTTATTGATAAGATGGGGTGCAGGGGGTTTTAACGTGCTCACTGTGGCTGACATGGGAAAGCCTGACACGGCTGCAGGAACAGAAGGGTGACACAATGAGCTTGTCTTGGTCGCAGACATGACAGGCATTGTTGGACAGTGCTGGCCAAGCTGAGGGCTGCCACCACACCATAGCTTCAGACACTTGCTTTTGGGGTTTCAACCTCAACCGCCTTAAGGCTGAGCACCTCAGCCTGGTGCAAGTGCAAAATAGAAGAGTGATTAAAAAAAAAGGTATTTTTTTCATGCAGGGTTTGCACAGGTCCCTTCAAGCCCACCTTTGCTGTAGGAAAGTGCTGCAAGAATGTGCACAACATATGTAGTCTACTCCTGCACCCTCTGTCTTTGGTGGTATTGCTGGTCACCTACACATATGCCAACAGGGGTTGCCCATGCTGTGACCAGCCCAGCTAGGTGGCTCACTTTGGTGATGGTGACAGCAGCTCCCATCCCGCTTGACACCCTGCCTCAAACCAAACCCTGGGAGTGGGCACAACCATCGCATTAGCACCAGAAATACTCAAAACATCAGCATCCAGCCTCAGGTGGGAGCAGATCTCAGGGCCAGGAGGAAACTTGCCCTTTCCACCAGGCCAGGGAGCTGTGGTTGGATGCAGCCCCGTGAATGCTGGAGCAGTGGCCAGCGCACTCTGGCTCAGGGAGGCAGAGCTTTGGCCAGGTGCCTGTGGGGACTGACGCACATGGGACTGGGCCATGTGCCCCGTGGGAGCGGGACCTGGCCCTCAGCAGTGCCAGGGCCCTTTGTCCCTGCTGGTTCCCTGACGTCTTTGGGCACCCCTGGGGATGTGGACAATGGGGCTTCCCTACCACAAGACCTTGCAGGGCTCCCCAGTGCCACCACAGGTATCTGGCTCCAGGCCTTCCATCCTGCAGGCAGTACCCCCTGCCACCCTGATGGCTGCAGCCCAGCTTTGGCACATGGAGGTGGTTTTGTACAGTGGCCAGCAGTGGAGAACGGAAATTCGATCTACAGTTTGATCTATACTGGGAGCTGAACACAGGTTTCCCTTCCAGGAGTGTGAGAGCAGTATGGTACCTGCCATAACTCCTCACTTTTCATAAATGAGGGCACCTGCCTGGAACCCAGAGGAATTTGGTCCTTCCCCATCCCTGGTGCTGATCCCCAGTTGACCGGGGCCATGCTCATATGGGGAGGTAACTCAGGGTAGAGATCTGGGGACCACAAGCCAGGCATCCCTGTCCCTGATATAGGAGGCAAGTAAAGGCATCACTGCCACTGTGACACCCCTACCTTGCCCTGAGAATGAGACTGTGTGGCGGGGAGAGATGTGGACTGTTTTGGGCTGCAGCACTCGTGTCCAAAACGCACATTCAAGGTGCCAGGATTTGGTGTGACCCACACTCCTGGCTCAGAGCTGCAGGAGCAAACCTGTCATTACAGGGATGTGCATTTACAGCTGGTGATGCATGAAAAGAAAAATTGATGTCATTACCTTTATTAATATTGCCTGGTGTGTGGTCAGGCTATGGGAGGCATGCTACCAAGGAGCGGAAGATGTAAAGCTATCATCACCCACAGTATTGCAAATTCATGCCAACTCTACATAAGACGTGGCAGTAATCCCACAGCAGTCACCCTGAAAATGCCCTTTCATTTTTTGGAGGGGACTCTACAGAGGTATTCCTAGTTAGTCTTTCTGCTTCTCCCTCCTTTTGTGTGCACCTGAGCTGGAATAAAGAGATTTAACCCTAAGCAGCATGAGCACCTGCAACCCCACAAATCCACCAAGGGCTGTGCTGCTCCGCTGACCCCAGCGAATCTGGCAGCAAAGCTTTTGTCACCAACAAGCTCTGTTCTGTTGCTTTATTTCGTTTCGCTTAGTAAAACACAAAAAAAGCATGGGACAGAGCCAGTGCACACCACAAGCTGCCCGGCATCCCCTCTGGCACGCGGCAGCTGTAGGGAGCATGCAGATGGATGTTCCTGAGTGGGATGGGGCAGGAGAGGCCAGCACTGAGGCTGCCCCTCACTCCCTGCTCACTGGCTGTAATAGTAATCCTGGCCATATACATCATAGCCGTGCCCCTTGTAGTAGCTGTACTCATCCTCGTAGGCCCAGTAGCTGTCCCCACGGGCGTACTCATCCTGCTCCCCATAGCTGCTGTCGGTGGTGCCCTCGTCCCCCCGGCCATGGCTCCCGACTGTCACCTCGTACTCCCACTGCTCCCCGGCTGTGGTGGCATACGTGGATGCCACATCTCCTGTGGTGGTTGCCTGGGTCAGCCCTTCTTCGTTGGTGGTGCTGGCAATGGTGGTGGCTTCAGTTTCCTCCTCTTCCTCCTCCTCTTCTTCTTCTTCCTCTTCCTCCTCTTCCTCCTCCTCCTCCTCAGCTGCACCAGTGCCCTCCTCAGCCACTGCAGTGCCATTGCCATGAGGTCCATCTGCTCTCTCAGTGGTGTTGGTGCTTGTGCCATTGATGCCACTCTCATTCTCGGCTATCTCTTCCTCTTCCTCCTCTTCCTCCTCATTCTCATCACTGTCTTCATTTTCAGAGTCATCCCCCTGGCCCACAGTGCTGTTCCTGCCCACCTTCAGGGGCCCTTGGCAGCCTTTGCCCTGGCAGGGGAAAATAACACAGTTTTAGTTGAGTATTGGGGTGTTACACCTTTTTGGTGCCACATGACATGGGGCAGGTGTGGGCAGAGCTGAGCATCACCCCCATCCCTTGAATGGTAAGACTGCCTTTTTGGGGTGCCACTTCCAACCCTCCTGAAAAGTTAATGGTCAAAGCTTGGTCCAGCGGTGGGTATCTTGCACAGCAGACCCTCAAGCAGAAAAGGGGTGCAGGGCATCCCATAGGTGCAAGCAAACATGCATTGAACATAACCCTCATCCATGGGAGCTCCCCTCCAGCCCCCCATACCACACCTGCTGCGGGCATGCAAGATCTTCTCCCAGCCCACCCTTGCTGTCTCCAAGGGCTGCTCCGATGAGGTGGCCGTCTGCCTTGGTGCCAGCATGGGATGGCTTCTGCAAGAACAGGGAGAGAACAGGGTGGGTGGTCAGCAGTGGGAGAGCAGCACAGCCCTCCCAGCAGTGAGGGGGGCACACAGCATCCCTGCACAGTGTCTGGCACTGCTCTGAGTTTCCTTCTTTCCCATGGGTCTCGCCCTAGGCTGAAACTGAGAAGCTGCAGCAGGGCAGCCCCAGCCATGCAATTAAGTGGTGGCGGCTGGAGCTGGGTGTTCCCATTCTGGCTACACATTTTGCTTTAAGCAGCATCTAAAGATTTGCTTTTGAAGTTACCTCTCGCAACTTCCAACAAACAAAGCAAGCCACAGGCACTCTACTTGCAGACACACTATACACAAGGTGTAGATAGATGGCAAGAGCATGACAACAAGGCATGAGCCCCAGCCCCACCAGCAGTAAGCCATCAGCACCACTCAGCCCCAGGGACCACACAGCAGAGCGGGTCCCTTAGCGGGGTGCACAGCAGTCCATGCTGCTAAAAGAGGCAATAATAACCCAAATTCAAGCACACCCTGGAGCAAACACTGCAGAACTCATGGGGCAGCTCACGCTCTCTGTAGCCCTTGGAGTACCTTGCCCTCCACAAATGAACCCAGGCATGGCAGAGAGACACAGGGTCACTGCCATCCCTGCCCAGGGCAATCCCCATTGCTCATGTGCCAAGATCAAGGATGCTCACCCTGGTGTTTTGGGCCAACTCAGACACTTAAAATATGTGTGTATCTGAAGCCAGAAAAAAACCCAGGCTGTTTTCCTCTCCACTGGGGAGCCACCAAATTGCATGGTGAAGCCAGCTGTAGTGAGTCTGCAGGAGGGATGCTCCCCATGTAGTAGCCAATATAATCATGCTTTTTATATACCTGAGGGGTTTGTAAAAACCTTGGGGCCTTTAATTGTGATTTATCCTGCTAACCCTCCCCTGCATCCCTGCTCCAGAACAGCCACTGCTCTGCTGCCCTTGACACAAAAGGGGCTGCCAGGAACAGCAGGCTGCATTCCCCAGATGCAGCTGCATTCATGCATATCACTTAATTCCTTCCTCAGAAATGAAATTCCCCCTTCGGCTGTCTTATCTCACTACTTGAAATTATCTTTAGTGATCCCAGTGGTAGGAGAGAGCAACAGGTGGAAAGGAGCAAATTGCAGGGAGGAACAGAGGCCACCTCATGCTGCACCCTAGCCCCAGGCAGGCCTGCAAAGGGAGGTTCAAGACCAGATGCCCAGGCTTACACTCCTGTTAAAAAGACCCCTGAAACTGGCATTCAAATCACTGAAAAAAGTTGGGGGGGGGGGGAAGAGGTGATTACACCTGGCACATAGGCTTCTGAGTATGCTGGATCCCTGTCTCAAAGCACTTGTATGCCTGAGACTACTGGATTATTTGTGAGCATTTGCATCCTGCTGGGGCACAAGACACCTTTGTAATCCCTGGCTTTTAATTCTGGGCCTGAGTGACTCTGTCAAATGCAGTGGTACCAATCTCATGTTGACCCAGCAGACAGGAGCAGCATTTCCAGCTGGGCTGGTACAGATGTGCATTTCCCAATATGGTATCAGTTTGTGTCCCTCCACACAGACACTTGCAGGGCATAACTATTTCCCACAGCAATATTAGCAGTGCTATGGGGGCAATGCACCCTGAAAGGAGAAGGCAATTGGAGTCCCTAACAGTGCCTTTTGCCTGTGTGAGCCTCCCTGTTTCTGCCCTTTGGACTGTCCTGCTCCTTTCTGAGCCACTGAAAATGGAAACCCAGAAATTTTGTCTCAGTTGTTGGTGCATCCCACGCCCATCCTCTTTAGAAAAGAGGAAAAAAGAGAAAACATACAAAACACAATCAAATAAAGCCTAGAGTAGCAAATGCAGTCTCATCCAGAGCGCAAGGCTGTGGGCGGTCAGCAGCCACAAAAGATGATGAGCAGAGACTACAAACCCAAAGAAAATCCCCAAATTCCCGTATTTGTTTTGCAGGCTGCTGGTTTGCTGTACTCACCCCGCCTTCCTCCTCTTCCTCATCTGAGCCGTCCCCCTCTTCTTCCGATGAGTCACTGCCCTAAGGAGATGGAAAACCAAGCTGTAGGTAGCCAGACTGGAGAATCTCCATTAGCATCACAACTGTGACGCCCTGCAAGGCAGTGGCAGGCTGTGCCCCCAGCTCATCTGGGTCAGAATCTCCACATTCGGTGGGCAGCGAAGCATCAGCAACCTCTCTGAAGCACCGACCTGGTACTGTTGCCGCGGGGGATGCAGGTAGGCATATCTGTACAGGTAATACCGGTGCCTGCTCTTGAGCACCTATTGGGAGAAGAAGGGGATAAATCCCACGAGGCTGGGGCTTGAGTGACTGAAATGTGCCCATTCTCAAGGGCAGCACTGCGTGGGGCCAGGCATGTGGGGTGGGAGACATCCTACCGTGTTTTCTTCTGAGTCATCCAACTTGGCTCGCCGCAGCCAGCTGTTGACCTGGGGGAAAGGGTGGGTTGGCACATGTCCCACACCAGACCCAGCGAGGCCAGGGGGTGCCAGGGTGTCCCCCCAACTGCCCGGCACTCACCGAAAAGGCACATGCTATCCCCACCAGGCAGGCAAAGACCAGGGCAGTCCTCATGGCTGCTTTCTCTAGGAACAGCAAAACATGGCAAGGACTTGCTCTCCAGCTACCCCAAAACATACAGGTGTCTGCGTCCACATGGGTGAGCAGGGAGAAGAAAGTCTGATCTCCAGCAACCTCTTGATGGGGTCACCCAACCCCTCCAGAGATCCAAGTCCTTCTTTTTGTACTTGAACAAATCTACATTTTAGTTTTAAAAGAAGCCAGAGGAGTAGGTTTCACCCAGCAGTGGATGCCTTGCTTTCCCTGGGCAGGACCAATCGCTCCTGCTTCCCCATTGCCTCCAAGTGGGTGGGGAGCGCCAATCCCCATTGGAGATGGAACAGGAGCAGCCAGCGGGAGCGCTGCCCACGGTGGCCACCCTCCCACAGCCATGCAACCTGCTCAGAGTCTGCCCAGGGAGCAATGCTCATGGGAATTACACCACAGAGAGCTAAACTCAGAGGAAAAATAAATATGCAAGCAAAGAAATGGATATAATTGCTTCTACAGCCTGCATTGACAAAAATAGCACTGGCAAGGCACAAATGCAAGAAGTCTGCTGCAGGCATATCTGAGGGCAAGCCTTGCCTCTCGGTAGGTCTGAGCTGCACGCCGTAAGCCCCACCAAAACCCAGCCTGCTTGTCTTCATCATGGCCCCAGCAAGGAACATGCCTGATCTTTCTCACAGCACCCCATGGAGGGATGCTCCCAGCACCAGTCAGACACAGTAACCTTCCTTTTTCCTACTCTTCCTCCAGCTAAACCCACCATCAGTTGTGCGGAGGTTTTTTGGGGGGGCAGGGGAGTTATATTTATCTGCACTTTAATTTTCCCCATCTTTGTTTAACTCAGGCTAGAAAACAGCTGGCCACATGCCACCTTCCTTGGCCATGCAGCAAGGCTCCGGATGATCATCCCCTCTACCCAAGTGCTCCATGAAGCCACAGACTCAGGAAAAGGCTAAAAGCAGCATCCAGCCCCTCCAGCAAGCCAAGTCCCTCCATCCCCCACAGAAAGCAGGCAGCAATGCACAACCCGGCAGGGAAAAGCAGCAGCAAGCTTACCCAGCCCCAGCACCGATGGCTACCCGTGGAGTCAGCCAGCACTGATTTCCTCCTGCTGCTGCCCACTGGGATATAAGGTCTGTTTTTGCCCCCTCCCCCCAGCCAGTCACCGCCCTGTCCAGAGTGACGCCAGCCCTTCAGTGTGCACCAGAAAACCCCCAAACTTGAGCACCAGCAGATTTGGTGCACAAACATAGCGGCCGCGCCGTTGCCAAACCCGGGGAGGTTTGCACTGTGCCGCTTAATTGAGGGTCTGGCCTCAGAGCAACGGCCAGAGGAGGCCGGAGGGTATAATAACACCCTGGGTTTAAATTAAAATAAATATTGGGAAATCTGTTCTCAGAGGGTGTCTGCCTCCCTTTTTGGGAAATTCTGTCACTGTTTTTTCAAGCAGACAAAAAAGACCAACCTCAAAGGCCTGGCTCCACGGGCACTTGGGCATAGCCATTAAAGACAAAAAAAGGCTAAATCCAAACAAATCACTTTCCAGGCTGTCTGTAGAGGTAAAATGGGCTTCAGAAAGTGCAGGGAAAGAAAAGGAGATGTGGATACAGGTGTTACCAGTCCCCCTTTGAGAGCCATTTCTGCCACAGTGATGCTACAGAATGCAGGTCTGCTTCATTTCTCATGCCCTCTGAGACACACAGACCCATGCAGGGGCCGCTTGGCTCTAAACAGTCAGGTGTCCCCCAGCTGAAACCTGGTGGCTCTGTACATATCCCCAGCAAAGCAGAATAACTGCCTGGGGCAAAAAACATGCAAAAACTCCACCCTCAAGGCCGATCAGAGCTCAGTAGGGACCTTGGTGGCAGGATACAGCCAGTGGTCAGAGACCTCCTGCCCTGCACCTCATGGCAGGGGATGGGGGCACATTGTGCTGCAATGGGTTCTGCAGCGCATCCTGGCACTCACTTCCACAGAGACATCCTTTCCCTATATTTACTGTACCCTGCTGGTATTTTAGCCATTCATCTCTCCAGTGCACCTCTGCTCCCCCTTTCCCAGATTTTTCTTGCATGAGTGATGCGCTGATGATGGCAAAGGCCCCTTCCTGCTCGTGCAAGTGCCCAGGCTGCAGCAGCTCAGGAAATGACTCCTCACCAAATGCAGCTTTGCTTTCCACAGTGGCAAGGAGAATTGCAAATCCCACCTGATGCCTTCAGCCCTACGATCCCCAGAGAGGGAACAGCAGTGCTGGAAAATGCAGGTCGATTGATGATTGGGTTAGCCAGTGATCAAACCCTGGTTATTTAGAGAAGAAAAATCCTCTTTGCGATGGAAGACCTGAACACTCATGTTTCTGCTCAAAATCAGAGTCTGAAAGCCTTACCTACATCCAGGGGAGCCCAGTTTGAGTTTGAATTTGACTGGGAAGCAAAGGATTTCCAGTTAATCAAATTCCCAGGTCAGGGCCAGAAAGATGATGAAGTGGGGTTTTTTGTTGTTAGTCTTACTTTGCTCATCATCGCATCAACAGGTACATGGTGAGGAGTTGCTAACTGCTGACCAAACACCATGCACATCACATGCTTTTGGGGATTGAGAGGTCCCTTGAGCCCCTTTGGGGGTCCAGCAGTGCTGGCATCAAACCAGGCCATGTGCCCACTATGCAACCCCTGGGGGTGCAGGGCTCAGCAGTGCCTGTCCCAGGGGCTTCAAAGCCCATTGTGTCACTGAGAAGCCTTAATTACAAGGGAAGCCTGGAGCTGGCCGTGGCTTTAGGCTGGTGCCTCGTGCCAGGAAAAAACCACACACCAGAAAAAAAAGAAAAGAAGGGAAAAAAAGGAGCTGTGCAGTTTTCCTATGCCAACGCAGCAGCCTACGGTAAAGACAGGCACCAGCATCGTGAGGGGCTCAACATCCCCCATCCCCATGGAGCTGGAGTGGCTGAAAGGGTGATGGGGGGCAGAGGACAGAGACAGCCCTGCTTCCCACTGCCCCATGGGCTGCCCTGTGCAGGAAATCAGTGAGCATGTGCCCAGCTTTGAGGATGAATTTCATCAGGGCTGAGGAACAGAGAGTGCTGGTGGGAGGCAATTTCTAATGTAATTAAAGGGCTGCTGCTGTAGGCTGCTTAAAAAAAAGAGAACTGACTATAAAAAATGTGTGTTTCACCCAAGATCCCTAAAAAGCACCTAAAAAGGATAATTAACGTGTGCTGAAGTGCCTCCTGCAGCCAGCACCTATGTTTAGCCCCTGGGCCAGGGAGCGTGTGCTGCCTGTGCAGGCTACCGGCAGCAGCAACCTCACAGCACCATGCAGAGGCAACAGCAGGGAAGTTGGACAAACACATCCAAAATGTTCCTATTTGAAAGAATAATAATAAATAAATTTTAAAAGGCATCACGTCTCAGGATTGGAGCAGCTTCATGAAAATAAACTTGCCTTTGCAGCTAGAAACAGAACATGGAAGACTCACTTGCCTCCAGGGGATGTGCAAAACCCCAGTAGCAAAACCCCATTTTTCAGGGCCACATTGAGATGACAGGCAGCAGTGTTGACCTGCTGGAGGGTAGGAAGTCTCTGCAGCAGGATCTAGACAGGTTGGACCCATGGGCTGTGGCCAGTGGTATGAGGTTCAACAAGGCAAAGTGCTGGGTCCTGCACTTGGGCCACAACAGCCCCATGCAATGATACAGG
>WYDI02022460.1:0-42792 GCA_009867235.2 Psittacus erithacus
GACCTTGCACTTGGCATGGTTAAACTTCATAAGGTTGGCATCAGCCCACCTCACAAGCGTGTCAAGGTCCCTCTGGACGGCATTCCTTCCCTCCAGCATATTAACCAAGGTAAAAAGCGGTAAAAAGAGGTAAAAGAGGTAAAAAGCTCTGTGCCATCTAAGTAATTTAACTGAGGTAAGCACTTGCAGCCTTCCAGGGAATGTAATTCCCCCCCTTTTTAAAACCAGCTTTTGCTAATACAACTTAAAAATGGAAAACCTGGCTGTGCAGCTTCATGAAGTGCTGGCTTGTTGCCCAAAGGATTGGCAACTGCTTCCCATAATGATTTTCTCCTTTACGATCTGCTGGTAATCTTTGTAACACCAGTGGTGGAAGAGAACCCAATCTGATTACAAGTACTGATACTGACTGGCTGTTTTGGAGAGTAGGAGAGCAACACACCACTTTTAAACCATCTGTTAGCACACAGCCTTGACCAGCTGCTTGAACTAATGGGGGTTCCTTAACACTGATCATTCTTTTTTCTTACTCGCACTGAACACTGAAAACACTGAGTTTTGGTGGTGTTTTGATGCAAAGATGGCATAGCCAGTGTTGCAAAGTAAGAAGTCCAAAATAACTTTTATTAAGAAACAAGGAAGGCACAAGTGTGGTTCAGTGGGGGACCTGAGTTAGCAGGGACTTTAATTTTGCCTTTGGCTACTGTGAGCAGAATCCAACTTTGCAGAGATGTTTCACAACTAAGAGTAAAAACTTTCTCCACTGCCTGATTCAGCAACTTTCAGTCGCCTTCTTCACAGCAAGATTAAACAGACACATAAGCATCCACATAAGACAACCACAATTTTAAGCAGACTGAAGTCAACCAGGGCCTTTTACTCTTGCTTAATGCTCGTTAAAGTATTCCGTTAATGCATCCATGAGCTCCTGCTTCTTTCCCCCACCCTTCAGCCCATAAAGCTTGCATGCATCCTTCAGAACAGGTACAGTGAACTTGCCCAGAGTGCCCTTCTGTACATGACTCCGCAGCTCATCTTTTGAGATTTCTACCTTGAGCCTCTTCTTCGCTGGACCATCAGAAGCTAGAAAGAGAAATTCTACATCACCAAGATTTTAAAGCTGCTTAATAGAAAGACATCAATGTTTCTTATACACAACACTGTTAATGGCAGTTAGCACATGGTGCTGTAACAGCTCACAGATCTAGTTTCCACGTTGTGTTTTAAGAAGCAGGTGTCACTCACTATGCAGGTCATGTACTTTTTCACTGATAGGAGCCATTTCAAACAAGTATGAAACTTCGTGTTCTGATGGAAAGATCACCCCAAAATGAAACTTTCAAGGGATTCTCATTGAGACAGCAGAATGCAATGCTTCCACAGGGAGCTCAGCTAACTGACACTCCCACTTTATGCAGAGTTTCATAGACTCCCAAACTACGCATGTACTTCAGCGTTACTTAGCCATTTAGCCCCAAAGATGCTCATCCTGGATTCACTCAACAGCCCATGCATAAAAGTCTGCTTTATTGAGGTTGCTTCCTCACCAACACAAACCGAAAGCATGAAGAATTTTACTACTCTGTCACAAAAAAAAACACCCCAAAATTAAAAAAAAATAATAATAATAATTTGCAATCATTTACCCACATTGCTTCCAATACTTCACTATGCACTTTCTCATTCCAGCAGTTCTCCAACTGGATACCAGAATCTCCTCTACTCCCTAAGAATCACCACTGGATATAAATCCACTTCCTTGTGGAGAGGAGTAGGAGAGCTGTCGCACAAGTGGCTTCTTTAAACTATGAGATGAACTGAAAACTTTAGGCTTCTAAACAGAATACAGACACCATGTTGTGTGTCTGCATCACCATCACTTACCTTGGTTTTGCTTTACAGCCTTCCCATTGGGATTGTAGTCAGGAGGATAAACCAGTTCCTTAAATTCCTCCACCAGGTTGCCCAACCTGCGGTTCATCTCTTCAACCTTTGGCACTGGCAAAAGAGAAAGATTTGCCCTCTCAAAAAATATAGTGATGACAGGGAATTCTAAACAAGGCCATCACACCCCATCCCTGGCAGTGTTCAAGGCCAGGCTGAATGGGGCTTGGAGTAACCTGGTCTAGTGGAAGGGGTCCCTGCCAATGGCAGGGGGGTAGAACTGGATGAGCTTTAAGGTCCCTTCCAATCCAAACCATTCTGTGATTCTATGATTCTATCAACAATACAATTGTGCCTCTGTAATAACTAGCAAGTGTCTTGCAAGCATGTGAAATGCAAAGACCTATGTTATGATACCCACAAATGAGAAATTTAACAGCTCTTGATAATATCAAAAGTCTGTATCATATGTTATGTAATGGACTGACACATATCCCGAATTAGAGATACATATGTAGAACAAAACTGACCCGCTGGAAGTGTCATAAAATAGCTCCCACTTGCTTGCATTGTTACCCAGGTCTAATCTTAAATATTTAGAATACAACAGGTTACAATCTAAGGTTGCAAGCAGTTTGAGGCAAAACAGCTTGTTTCTGTCATGTATCTGTATGATATCTCGCACAGGAACCTAGATAATTTGTTAGGTGTCCCGTCAGAAGAGACAAGTATTTACTCTAACACTGTTCCTGAAGTACAACATCATTTTAAAAAAGGAATTTCTCCTTCAGGAATAGGATTCTTATCCTCTAATAAGACACTCTTACCTAGGAACCCTAACAGCCACAAGGTGGCATCAGTGCCTCCTGCAGAAGAATTCTCTGGGTAATTCTGTCCATTTATCAGACTGAAATATTAATTGGATACTTGAAGAAAGGAATTTAGGAAAAAACTCTTGTCGCCATAGAAAAAGGGTGATTCAGTTTTAATTTTGGAGGGTAAAGTGAGCAATTTTTCCTTTATCTTGAAAGTGACAGCATTAGAAAGCAAGGTTTCGATATTTCAGAACAGACACATCCAGATTTCTACATCTTGGAACTGCACACAACTGAAATATTTTTAAAAGACTTCTGGGTTTCTAGTAGCACATTTCTGACTTTGAACTAAGTCAAGAGCCCTCTGCCCCACCTCCCTTTGCACCCACCAATAATTCTTACTTGTAAGATCCTCAGCTTGTTCTGGTTCAAGCATATCTAGCGCCAAAGCCTCCAGATTCCTGAAGTGCTGCTGCAAAACTGGGTTCTCAAAGCTGTCAATCCTGTCAAGAATCCCCCAAAACGTCAATGCATGCAGCCAAGAAGTCAGACATGTAAGATCTACCCCCATCAGACATGTAAGATCTACCCCCAGCTTCTTTCAAGTAAAACTACCCTCTTTCTCCTCTGACAATCCATCTCATCAGAACTGCTTTTTCTCTTTTCAATTTACCTGCTGAATCACTATCCTGTCATGCATCAACCCCATTAGAAAGCTGTGTGAGAGAAATGAAGACAGTGGTATTCCACTTTAGTAACAGCTATACTACTTTCTACATACCCAGGAAAGGATCTCCCATAAGAGCACTTCATAAAATGTACCCTTGCTATAATGAAAAGGCCCAACTATTCCCTCTAAAGTGCTCTAATTTAAACAATCCCAGTTTGATCTGCAATAGATTGGCAGAACCACAATAAAATGCGATACCTCTGCAACAAATGACAACAGCCTAGAGAACAAGAGGAATTCTGTAAAGAACTCCAGAACATGCTACATAAAGCATGTGGTGCCTGGGTATTTAAAATTATTAAGAATAAAGTTTGGACAAAGCTACTGCAAAGGGAAGCAATTTGCATCAAAATACATCAAAGTCTCATCTCGTGGACGCCACAGCTGAACAATGTGTGCAAAAGAGCAAACAGCTTTGTGCTTTCTTCCCCATACTACCCCCTGCATGCTATTTATCTCCATCCACCTGTATCTGAAACGGAGTTTTTGAACTATTGCCTTCATTTTGTCCACCTGCTCTCGACTGGCTGGCACCTTTTCTGTAAAATCAACCTTCCGTTTGTCATCTGCGTATGGGAGGAAGATGATGTGGAAGCCTACACAGAAGAGAGGGAGCAAGAGAACAGTTATACAGAACCACGGCCTCAAAATGATCCTTTATCGGAAAGGCCAAGATACTTATTATCTGCCTAGGTCTGATGACTCCAAACTAGCTAGCTGTTTTGTTGTACACAACAGCGATTCATAACACTTCCTAGTACCTACAGCATGACATTCAATCCCAATCTCAATGCATATAATCAACATCACTAATGGCTTATTGAAAGAGGTTCCAACTGAATGCATAGCTAAGAGTAGCATACTTGTGAGCTGCTTCGTATGAAGATCAACTTGTTCACCTTCCCCATCTCTCACTGGATATAAGCTTGATAAAGGCTTGTGTGAAAATTAAGTGAGTGTCCACATGTTATTTCTGAAATGCTTTACTTTGTACACAAGCAGTGTTATTTCCCTAGTATACACCCTCCCAGAAGAAGATTTTCCACTTAAAAGAGGTAAGAAAGTGCAAAAGAGCAAGAGTCTGCCTTTGCTCCCTAACCATTCCACACTCAGCTGAATCATGCAGGGAAAGGCAGCATCTTTTCCCATACCTGGAGGAGCTATCTGCACTTTCTGCTCATCCACCTCTTCCTCCTGGGGAATTAGGGCCACAAAGCGAGGAGGGCTGCTCTGCCGGGCAGTGTACCTGCACAGTATCATCATTTCCCTCTCCAGGCATTTCATCAGTAAGGCATTAAATAGCGTTGTACTCCCTGCAAAGTAAAGACTATACTGGTCAGACTGACAGCTTTGCTCCTTTGTTCAGGAATGTAAGCCCAGACATTATAGTTTCAAAACCTGTGACTTCTTTGGAATGACTGAAATACTGGAGAGGTAAAAAGCAACTTTTGGAAGGGGGAGCCCTCAAAAATGACAACATTAGTGTCAATCCTGATCACAGCAGTGAGAAATCTGGTGAAAGAAATGAAATCATGAGCATCTAAAAAGCCTCTTTCTGTTCTGGTAAGACATCGTAGTAGCAGCACATCATAGAACCTTTGCAGAAGTTGCACTAAGAATTCAGACTGCAGTATCCCTCTCTTGATGCACACATTTATCTACTTTGTATTTTACCATATTTGGTGGTCAAGAAAAGACTGACATATAAGTGAGGTGTTTGATTCAGGAACCTGACAAGCTGGAGAAGCTAGTGTAAAGATTTTTAGTCAGCCACTGCAAAATATCTGGTCATAACTCAGCCTCCTCTATCCACCAGCAGATTGAGGAGCTAGAATTTCTTCTTTACTACTGAAGTTTGGGATGCATTAGTACTATATTTCTCAATAAGTGGACCTACATGCACATGTAAAAAGGGGAGAAAAAGCAGTCCTAAGCATCCTCTCCTCTCTTCACAAGCCCATAAAGTGCTGTTAATTCAACCATACTTCTTGAGTATTGTTTTCACTTTGAGCTGATATAGACTTAAACCCAGCAATTATCTTCACTGGTTTGGGGTTTGATTTTTGTTTGGTTGGGTTTTTTTTTTAAACCACCTTTGCCTTCTATTCAGGTACTAGGATCCTTGACTTTCACAAATGACAAAACCAACTATTCTGGGACTACATCTGCATAGTTTGATTAGCTGCTTGTCATGATGGATGAAACACGAAATCCAATCAGCTCTCCTGCTACTGAACAAAACAAGAATTAATCTGCAGCTGAGAGGGTCAGTAATAGTAAACTCCACACTTTTCAGCATTAGCAAGTTTTTATATTAGACAAAGATTTTACACTCAATCCTCAATGGCTCAAAACCACTGTGAATCAGCTGGTTACCCTAATGCAAGGTGGTGAATCTTCTCTTGCCATCTTTACTTACCATTTATTAGGGACTCCTCAGGATAGATGAACTGGGAGGGCCTGATATGGTGGTGCTGTTTTAGCACTGACAGTGGTTTGAAGCCAATCAGATACAAGCCTGGAGAACCAAACCGTCTTATTTCTTCTGTTTCCTCTTTCTCCAGCACAATCTGGCGGTTTCCGTATGTCTAAACCAGGGAAGAGCAGATAGTAGTGCTGGCAGCACAAAAAGACTTGCAGAGGGAGGGAGCAAGAAGAGGATGCAATTGCTGCCTTCCACTACTGAAAAAAGGATTTCGAACAAGACAGAGCAAAGTCTCATCATTAGTGCACACGGAAGTGGCAAGCCTCGGTCAGTAATCATCATCCCAAGGGAAATTCCACCTGGACATCAGCAAGATGCACTTTCCTAAGACAATGGTTAAGCCCTGGCACAGAGAGGCCATGTCCATTCCTTGTAGTTCTTCAGAACTTTCCCAAACAAACCTGATCTGGCTTTGTGAGTCTTGCTCTAGGCTGGGTTGCGCCAGACATTTTCAGAAGTGCTGTCTGATTCTACACTTGCTTCAGCAGATGCACACTAGCTATCTACTCCTGGCAGAAACAGTGACCAAGGAGCAATGCTTTTGATAGGTCACAAAAACATTGTAGTCCAGCTGCTGAAGTTAGACATCACAGCTTAATGCTCAGCTTTTTTTTCCATCTCCTGTACTTTATTTGAAGAAACTATGTCCAGCATAAACGTAGTGCTTAATCTTAAGACAACAACTTTAAGAGCCTCTGGCATGAAAGAACATATTTGGACACTTGTGACAATATACCTAGCGACTGCATATCCTACTTTGAAATAAGGCTGTGCCTGAACAGAATGTGACATCTGATCTACATCAGGTTGAAAAGGACCTTAAGATCATCTAGTTCCAACCCCCCTGCCATGGGCAGGGATGCCTCACACTAAACCATGTCACCCAAGGCTCTGTCCAACCTGGCCTTGAACACTGCTAGGGATGGAGCATTCACAGCTTCCTTGGGCAACCCATTTCAGTGCCTCACCACCCTCACAGTAAAGAACTTCTTCCTTATATCTAACATGAACGTCCTCTGTTTAAACCTGTCACCCCTTGTCCTATCACTACAGTCCCCAACGAAGAGTCCCTCTCCAGCATCCTTGTAGAACCCCTTCAGATACTGGAAGGCTGCTATGAGGTCTCCACGCAGCCTTCTCTTCTGCAGACTGAACAGCCCCAACTTTCTCAGCCTGTTTTCATACATAGCTTACAAAGTGAACAGGCTGTCCTGGGGGGCACACAGATGTAAATATTTCTGCATCTGACCTTGAAAGTGAAACATAACCAAAAGCAGCAAGATAATCAGCATCTCTTCCCTCCATCACAGGAAAAAGCAAGCACATAATCAATATGTTACCTGAGCCCTTTTTGTGTCACTAGGCAGGAGCAAGCTGCCTGTTTTCATATTAAACATCCTTGTTTTTATTTTAACCAGTTCATTAGTTTCCCGATAGAGCTTCACCGGATAGGGCTTGTAAGCTTTGTGAAGAAGGTTGTAAACACCAACAGAAAGAGACAGATCTTTGTTCAGATACAGATTTAACCTGTGTAAAAGAGCAGATACAGACTTGAGGCTTCTGAAAGATCACTTGCAAAAGAAAGTAATCTCCTCAGATAACTTATTTTCTCTTCCCTCCTCCTCCTCCCCCAGAAATCACATGTATCTGAGCAAGAATGCCAGTGACAACAGCTCAGGTTGGGATTTTTAATGTATATTTAAAAAACCACTAGGCTGCCAAGGGAAGCTCACTCCCTTACTGCGCTTTCACATCATTCTATGAACTGACTCGTTTAAAAACACAACTGTTATGGAGTCCATGGTTCCAAAAATACTTTCTATCTGCTTTGTCAAGATCCCTCTAATCTCTCCGGAAGTGTCTTTAATCTTACACTGGGAGATCAGAAATATCAAAGCTATGTGAATCCACACCAAGTGCCTAGACAGGCTGGCAACACAGAACTATTTCATAATAGGCCAAAATACCTACTCTTCATATTGAGGCACTTTTTTTCTAAGTTAACACCAGTAAGAAGAGCCTCATTTCAATCAGATTTCACCACAAACTATTTCACATGTTGCAGATTTTTTTGTATTTTACTTGTAAATGATGTCACTTTTTAAAAAATGATCACGCCTGGACAAGCTCAATACAGAAGACGCCACACAGAGGAAAAAAGGAAGCCAAGCTTCAATCTCCACTCTTCTCATCCACCAAAGACAAATACCCTTGGAAGCTAGGAAAGAAACACCAATCTTGGCCTAAGGAATTAAGATTGAGGAATGCAAGCACTGATGTCTTTACATTCCAGTTGTGCCAGAGGAGGGAGGTGAGATGCAGCCTAAAAGGCATCAGCTGCCTCCACTGAATGAAATATCTAGGATATTTCTAGAATAACTACAATTTCTAGAATATTATCTAGAATAACTAGGCACAAACCTGGCTAAAGAGCGTTTCTTCGTCTCCTTTGCTCGTACTTTCTTCAGGAGATGTTCCAGTTTCTCTGACTGCTCAGGCTGGATCCCAAGGTCCTCATCTTCTGCTATGTTTACTATATCCCTGTAGAACAAAGAGATATCGAACCCTCCAGGCTTCTTTAAGTGCATCAAGTCCAGGATGATACCTAGAAACAAAGTAAAAGATAGGAGAAAGAGGATCACAGAAACAGCTTTTTCCCTACATTGGCGTTATTTCTCAGCATTCTCAGATTTTACACAAAGAATTTAAGCAAGAATAAGCACCAGATGTGAAATTTTCTAGGGCAAGAGGCAAAGGATATTCTTCAACTTCACTCTAAACAATGTAGCACAGAAAACGTTTCCTCCCTAATTAAAAATCTGGACAACGCTGCGTATGAAGCAGCTCCCTCAGGCACAGACGCAAGTAATGAGTTCAGAAATACCCCGTTCCCAGTTTTAAGGGCTAATGGATTAAGGAAGCCTCACAGCTTTTAAATCCAGCACATCTGCTGAACTCCAAAATCACTGGTTACCACAGCTACATAGTTGAATAAAAGAAGCATTTGCTCTCTAGTCACTGAGCTGTTCTTCAGCTAATTCAGAATGGAGCTATTAAAAAAAATTTCCTTTTGTGTTAACTTAGTGTTATTATTCTCTTCCTGGAAAATGGTGGAACAATGAAATAAAGCAGTTTGTTTTCCATGGCCCTCTCAAGTCCTGATTTATGCTATCAGAGTGGAAAAAGAGATCCTAGAAAACAAACATTAGTTGTTGGATACCAGATTGGATAGCAAATTTTCTAATTTAGCTTAAATATCAAATTTCTAATTTGGAAAGTTTCAGAAAACTTCACCAGTTCTGATGATTTTACGTTCTTTTTCCATCACAAACTTGCAATGCAGTCAGCATCTGCAAGGATACATCACTTTTACTCTGCCTGAAATTAGAGAGGAAAATAATGACCTGTGTCTCTCAGATCACCAGCTCTGGTCCTGGCCAGCTTGGCTTTAGCACTGTCATTGGCATGAGGGTCATCCTCGTTGGTGAAGAGCATGATCCTTTTGTGGCTCAGTCTGACTCGGACATCACTGAAGAGATTAGAGCAGGCCCAGAGTGCTTCACCCAGTGAATAGTCAACATTGTGGCCGAAGGTGTCACGGAAAAGCATTTGTCCTTTGTTTCCCTTGTACTGGTCCAGCTCTAGGACACGCTTTGCACCTAAGGAGAATAACAGCATTCATATACATTAGAAATACTGAAAGCAGTGCAAATTCTTCCAAATATGCACTGAGGGGCCCTTGCAGTTGACATCCGAGTAATGCCCCCTCACACCTTTGTGGCAATGCCCTTCCAACACCCACCTGAGAAAATTGTTCAGCATAGCCTAATGTTTGCAATACTGCAAGCCAGTTGACACCTGAAACCACCTACTAGGGCCAAGAGGACACAAGTGTCCTGGCAATAATGAGGGTCTCTTCCTGCTGGGGAAGGGAAACAAGCAGGGATCTGAGTATTACAAACCCTCTACACTCAAAGGACAAGTGCTCAGCGGGAAAGGCAGCAACTGCACCCACTGCAGAGGCACAACAGACTGCTGCGCCACCAAGAAGAGGAGAGGAGCCCGGAATACATCCTGCATCTCCACAGCACATTGGAAGGTGGAGAATTCCTCCTGCTCTCTTGCCCCTCATGTCAGGTAGAATCAACCTAGAGGTCAGATGCAGCCCATAGATTGCCACATGGAGCACAGCAACATTCAGGGCTCTGTGGGTTACTCTAGCTCAACTGTGAATCCTTTTTCCTATCTGTATAACAGCAGACTCCACCTTCTCCCATAACTCTACAAAGGGAGACAAGTTTTTTTTTTCAGCTACTGCATTCTGCAGAGCTTCTTCCTTTGTCCTTCACTCAAACTCTATAGCACTTTTGAAATCTCATTTAGTAGCATAAGTGTTCATAATTATGTACTATATACTAACTAACTACAGTATTGTTTTTCTTACCCAGAGCATGCTGCTCTCCAGGGGCAGCAAATACACAATTCTCTTCCTTTTTAACAACCACCACCTTTCACTTGCACTGTCTTCATCAGCACAGCCAAGCTACTTCCTCTAAGGCAAGGCAAAGGGCAAGCAGGGAGAGAGGAGGAAAAAAGGATGAGCAAGAAGCCTAAGGTGCCTGCTGCCAGAAACGGGAGAAGAATCTAAAAGAGTCTTGTCAGGTCTCTGTTGCAATTAATTCTGAAACTAGGACAAGGCACAGGTCTTTCAGGAGCCCCCCTTGCGTTATTAAACCTGCTAGTTAAGAAAATTAAATCAAACCTCCTCAGAGATAAAGGCTGCTATTAAAAACTAGTAGACAAAATCACCCACAAAACTGCTGTCAGAGAATCTGCAGCCACTAGAACACATTCTTAGCACTCCTCCTATCTTTTCCAATCCAGCAACTGGCACTCATTCTCAAGCAGATGCTAGATAATTAATGAATAATTAATAATAAAGGGTGGCCACAAAGAAGATGGAAACTCCCTTTTTACAAGGAGTCACATGGAAAAGATGAAAGCTAATGGGCACAAGTTGCTCTTGGGGAGATACTGACTGCACACAAGAGAAAAATTTGTCACAATGAGAAGAATCAGGTATTGGAATCATCTCCCAGGGAAGTGGTGGATTCCCCGACACTGGGCACTTTTAAGAGTTGGCTGGACAGGGTGATGGTACATCTAGTCTAGTTCATGCTTGCCTAGAAAGGTTGGACCAGGTGATCCTTGAGGTCACTTCCAACCTGGTATTCTATGATTAATTCTATGAAATTCTAAGAAAAGGAAGAGCTAAATTCAAGAATTGCAAAACTTGTTCTGAAAATATGAGATGGAACACACCAAACAGGTTAACATATTCGACAACCTGTTCTAGCTGACCCTGCTTGAACAAGAAGGTTGGACAAGATAACCTCCAGGAATCACATCCAACCTCAGCCATTCTGTGATACTCTCCATCAGCTGGAACGCATGGGACCTTAGCATGTACACATGCCTTTCTGAAGTGTGGCAGACACATGAGGGGTCTCCAAGAGTTGTGTTAAGATCCTCTTAGGTTTAGCACACAGCAAGTGAACCACTACATTAAAACAGAAGATAATACATAGGAAAGGCATCTGACCCAACTATAACAGAAAAAGCTAAGCTCCTACTAAGATTCCATGCTTTCAATAAACTTCTAAACCTACCCCTCCCCAATACACCTCAGTAAGAGCAACCTTTTTGTTAATCTGACAGCTGTCTTCAGAGAGAGCAGTCACTAACAGTGCTGCTACACAGACTGCCTTACTCCATCTTTCTGTGTGACTTTCATATCACTTTATTGCCTCTACCTGGATTATCCAGCTCC
The DNA here is from genome assembly GCA_009867235.2 of Psittacus erithacus. Classification (NCBI taxonomy): domain Eukaryota; kingdom Metazoa; phylum Chordata; class Aves; order Psittaciformes; family Psittacidae; genus Psittacus; species Psittacus erithacus. Next base: position 11,745 of record WYDI02022460.1, read on the forward strand.
TGAAGAACATAGACGTGCTTGAAATCTGCAGAGTTCTTGTTCTTTTCTGTGCCATAGAACACCACACCCAGCAGGTCCCTGTCACTACTAATGATTTTGCTGGTGTACACACTCCAGATGCACTGGGAAAAAAAAAAAAGGAAATGAAAAGAGAAAAAATGCACATGGGTCAAAGCACGAAGAAAATCACTCATGGTAAGGGTGCAAAAGCTCTGACTTTGGCAATTAGGCCTTTATACAAGTAGCCTCTAGCAAACAGAATCACAACAAATGCTTTAAGCTATGTCTCCCCAGGAGAAGGAGTTTGGGATTCTTGTTTTTCAAGAGATTTCTTTCAGTGCACAGCCTTAGGTATTTTTTCATTAGCATTCCCTTTCTACGATCAAGATCCATGTTGAAGGCGGATCCATCACCATTCTATACGCGTTTCCCTCACCCAACTCTGGACACGGCCCACCAGGCAACAGACCCTCCAATCCCACAGCCATCCTTCAACCTCGAGCTGCTGGAGGGCCCTTACACCAACAGACCAGGCAGGGCGACCGCCCGGCCCCTGGGGCTCCCCGAGCAGCCTTACCTGGATGGTCATCTCAAAGGGAGTCACGCCGTCCCCGTTGGGCTCAAACATGGCCTTGGACGCATCCACTAAGAAAATGAGGCTGTCCCGACCTAAGAACTTGTAATCCGCTATGGAACAGGGAGGGAAACAGCTTTAGCAGCGGCCCGCTCCACTCGCTGACCCCCGAGGGGAGCGGGCCCCGGCCTGCCCCCTGTGATGGGGGGTGAGCCCTTACCGACCGCCTCAACCCTCTCCTCGTCCTGTTCCTCCTCCTCCTCCTCCTCCGGTCCCTCGCTCCGGTAGTAGGACACCCAATCCGACATGGCTCCCGGCGCCGCGCGAGGCCCAGCGGAACCCCAGCCACCTTCGCCCCACACCCAACCAACCAGTCACCACGGGACCAACCCCCCATAGAGCCGCTGACCAATGGCCCTGCACCTCCCGCGGGAAGCCACGCCTCCCCTCCGCGTGGATTGGTTAAGAAGGAGAGGGAGAAGGCAGGAGCTCCGCCCACCCTGCCAAACCTCAGCCAATGGCAAGGGGGACATCCCCATCCCCGCCCACCGAGCTCTGGCTCCGCCCCTTCGCCGAGCCCCGCCCCAGGCCGGAACCGCGGCTCTGCATAACGGCGCAGTGACGGGGCAGCCCGGCTGGCTGCCGGCTGCTGCGCATGCGTAGAGGTGGTGTCGTCCTTTCCGTTTCTCCTATCACCGCACCGTTGGTGCCGCAGCGCCCGGGACCGGTGGTGGCGGGACGGGTACGGGGGCCGCCCTTACCCGTTCCCCTCCGCTTCTCGGCACCCGGCCAGGTGGCAGGTGTCTGTCAGGGCTCCCGGTGCCGCCCGGCGGCCGTGCCCGCGCCCCCATGGAGGAGTCGCTGGCCCTGCACCCTGTGAAGCTCTATGTGTACGACCTGTCCAAGGGCATGGCCCGGCGCCTCAGCCCCCTCATGCTGGGTAAGAGCACGGCGGGGGTACCGGCACTGCCCTCCTCCGCGAAGGGCCCGGCCCTGGCCTCCCCTTCCGCCGCCGCCTCAGGGGGATCGTGTGCTCCCACCTAGCGCTGCGGTCCGGACGGGAAACGACCGAAATTACCCACTGCAGCTCCGGGCGTGGCTTGACCCGGCCCAGTACCGCTCTCTCGGGGGAATGGCCTGCCGGGGAAGGGCTCCCTTGGGTGTGGGCAGCGGGCACTGAGATACGGCGGTGGCCGGTGCCTGAAGCACGTCTTAGGAGTGCGTGGGTCTTGCTCGGAGGCTCGGTGTGTGGGCTTTAGCTGCAGCATCCCTATCTCTGTTGTCAGCTGGACCAGCTTTGTCAGTAAGGCAGGTCCAGGTGAACAGGGTCCAGGCACTTTTCCACCATCTGTCATTGGCATGGTTTACTAAAGGCTAATTAAAAGTGTTACTTAGCTCCTGAAGTGAGGGAAAGCTCAGTTCATGACACCCCAACTGCTGTGACACCTTGGCAGGAAGGCTGAGCTGGAAGAAGGCCTGCTGGTGTGCACAAGGTTATTGAGTTCGTGTTGTGGTAAGGCTGGACTGGGTTGGGCGTTGCACAGCTGTGATTTGTAGCAAGCCACCTTCTCCTTCCAGAGAGTTGGTAGGAGCTTGCTGTGTGGCTTATCAAGTATGTGTGTATTTCCAGCTGAACCTTGGACTGAGGACATGAAAAAAACACAGGTTTTGCCTGAAGTTTTGGAAGCGTGAATTAGGAGCAGAACAACAAAATGGTTTGTACCTGTTATGTGTAGACTCTGGCCCATATCAGACCAGCAGTCTGTGTGAAATGAGACTTCTCAACAGGCGCAGTGTCTGAACAGATGGCTCTGTATAATCTTGTTTTACAGTTTGTTGGCATTCACTTCACTCATCTTTCTTTACTAAGAGGAGGTTCTGTGTTTTCCTGCAGACTTAAAATCGAAGTCCAAATAATTCTTAGTGTGAGGTTTCCTACATGGCAATGATAGGCTTGCAAAGTTGAGAAGATAATATTGTGGAGATTGAATGGGATGTGCTCTGTTAGCCATACAGCAACAACAGCTGTGGAAGATGGGTGCTTCCTGTAGTGGTTAACCTCAAAACATTCTGTGTGGCCACTCACTTCTGTTGCAGCCCTCAGGGAAGTAGTTTTTCACTTGTTAATTCACAATAGCCATGTTTTATCTTGTGCTAGGAGTTACATGTCGTAAGATGCAAATTACATGTGTGTATGATTTACCTGTGTTTGAGGTGAGCAGATTTTTACCACTCTTATTTTGACATGTTGATCCAAGCAAAGACGTGTACAGAAATAGGATGTCACTATGTGCATCTCCATGCCAATCTTCACACAGGTCTCTCTTCACACAAACTCAGTCTTGGGATCTTTTAGCTTTCTGAATTTCTCCATAAAAACACTTAGTGCACAACTTCATTTTTGATGCTATCTGAACAGCAATTTCAAAACCTTGTGCTTGTGATGCAGTTTGGTGCTAAATTTCGAGGAGTCTGAGTAATGAAAGGAAAAACTTACAAAGCCGAGCACACCTCTTGGTAGCGTTGGAAGAGACACTTATACTGCCCGATAACCAGCTGAGCTCAGATGTGTTCATGGAGCAGGGCCAACAAGGCCTATGTGGTCACAGTGACAGTGCAGCCTGCAGAATACTTGGGGTAATGTGGATCCAGCAACTGAATTGCCTGTAAAACAAATCATTGTTTGTTCCTTTTTTCCTTCAAGTTAAGGCTCTTATGTGGTTTACACCCAGCTCTGTCATATCTCCAGATTATATTAGATACCTCCCCAAGAGCCAAGTGATGGAGAGAATATTCCGCTTGCTTTCTTTTTGTTGGATAACAGCAAAAATTGTTGCTACTTCTCTGTACCTCAACTTTGAGATGGACAATAGCTAATTTTTTTTATTTTTTTTTTTTGCCAGTGATGTCCCAAAACTGTAATTCATCAGAAAAAGTCACAAATTGAAGAGGAAAGGATTTCTTAGATTATTTAGTGCCATGCATTTGTTATCTGTACTTCGAGTATTCTTCCCGTAGATGCTGCGTTTTATTGAAACAGTGCTTTAGCTTTGAGTGATAATTCTGTAGCATCACATATATGGAAATACATATGATTTAGAAAGAAGAAACAAATACAATAATTGTGTTAAAATCAATTCCTAGTGTGCTCGAAAACAGCTCAGATCCCACTGCTGGAGCTGGATGCGTCCCTTCTTATGGTGCTGACCACTGCAAGAGCATCACCACATGACATCTTGAGTTGTGCTAATAGGATCCAGAGGTATTATGGATTATGTCAGTACAGCATTCAAGGATCAGCTCTCACTACTAAATGTTGTCCTAACTTTTTCAGTATCAGTTCCCTTCGTTGTTGTTGAATGATGAACCTGGAAGGCAGAGGTATACAGCACTGTTCATAGCACGCTTTAGAGTGACATAGTCATGCCCTTGGGCTCGTCTTCACTTTTTGTTCTTCCTGTTTTTTTGTGAGATTCCTGTATTTTTCAGTGAATATTTCTGTTCTAACGTGTACATGACCAAATACTGCAGCTCGATAGCCTTTGAAATCAGAAGTGTTGTGTTTCATTTTTGTGTGCTGTTGCTCTGCATGCATCTTCTCTATAGGTACTGTTCCCTCTCCACCATTCTCAATCTGAGAGACTACGTTTGTCTGTCCACCTACGTGATCTAAAAATAGTAAATGTTAACCTGAGTGCAGTGAGATTTCTGTTTTCAAGACAGAAAATATAATCTACCTGATTCTGTGGAAGGTAGAGAGGAAGACAGAGTAGTTCAGCTTGCAGTGCTGATTTTGAAGTAGATGTACAAGGGCAGAGAAATCTTTAAGGAAGGTTAAAATTCTATTGCATCATGGGCTTAAAGGAAACTGTCTTGCGCCTCCCAAAGTTCTCCTGTCCTGTAACGGAGCTTATTGCTCACGTGGCTCACAGAATGGGCAGGACCTTAGTTTACCGTAACACCTTTGGATGAGGGTAGTATAAACTAACGATGAGTTGACTTGACAGTATGTATTGGTTGAAATGTAAGTGGTGAATTCAACTGTAGGGACTTAACAGCCCAGAAGGGATTGTGGCAAAAGGTAATTGCTAAAAGGAAGTACCTTCTGCTTTGTTCCTTTTTTTCCGGACCCAGCACATCACTCTGCCTCTCTTCCACCCATTCTGAAGATTTTTTCAATTGCTTCAATATGAGATTCCATCAGAGCATTTGCTAGGGATTTCATGAAAATCAAGTGCATTTTCTTCCCCCAGTCTAGCCTACTTCTTGATCTCTCTAGGCACCACAAGGAGAAGGGAACTGAAGCAGGCTCCTCCCTTTACATTAGGCTGTCGGGTATTTTCGCTTCAGTTGAGAACCCTGGGTAGCACATAGGAGAAAGTGCTTGACTAATTTGGATAATTTTCACATGAAAAGGGCAGGAATCGTCATGGATTTGCCTAAGGAAATTGCAACAATATGCAAAGCAATGCACTGTTATAATTTGGTCAGCCAGTGGGTATTTCTGTTGCTTCCAGTTCCACGGGAGAATAGTTCACTGCTTTTTGGGGTGGCTTGCATATCCATTGAAGGGCATAGATATGTTGTTAAAAATACTAATCTTCCCATTATTTCTTTATTTTACAGCTCAGGAACTGGTGTTGTTCTTGGGCTTGAGGGATGGATGGATGGATGGCCCATCTCCCTACATAATTTCTTCATGTCTCAGAACTCTTCTGCCCTTCAGTCTAATAATTTGGATGAATATACAAACACCACTTTCATTAGGCATTTAAGTTGCACAGGAATAAAATACATTGTGTAGCCCTCAAGATTAAGAAATTAACTGTGCCAGTAAAATAGATTGGTGAGCATCTAATCTTCCTTCTGCTTAGCCTTCCAGATAAATCCAAGCCTGGAAGTAATTCCATTTGATTGTATCCTAAAATTATATGGACTTGCTTGCCTCTTTCAAAATTATCTCTTATCCTCACAGTGACAGTCTCCTGAATCAGTTGTACAACAAACAATTCTAACTACTTTGTTGTCCACATTCCTGTGACTAAGCTGAGGGTCCTGGAATTGTTTAAAGCATTTGAATGTTGTATTTGTCTCTAGGTTTCTGGCTCACATAAGCACCATGAAAGTATTTGAGCTGTGGCTGTTATAAAGTAAAATAACAGCAAATGAAAAAAAAAACCCAAACTTGTTTACTTGCCAGATGATACTCTGCCTCATTCAAACAAATTGAATCTTTGAGATGCTGAAGCACACAGATCTATGCTGAATTGGCATCCCCTCCTGAGTTCTACTGAGTATTTTCAAATGAGATCCATCTAAGCACACCAGGCTTAAAAAAAGAAAAACCTAAAAATCAAGTATGTGATGAGGTTTCCAAAGCCTGACAAGCTAGCATCACAAACAGGCATACCACAGTAACCTTCATGTCCATGTTTGTGGTCTGTGACAAACCCAAGGTAGCTCAACTTGCATTAGCTCATAATGCAAGCACATCAAATTAAGCTGAATTGCTTCACATTTACTTCAGGCTGAGCTTGCACTTGTGGGATAGCCAAAACCTGGTAACTTGACCATCTGCATTAACTGCTATATGATTAAGTGTGTACATCTAAATTTGCAACACCCTTTCCTGCTCCACAGCCGTCTGGAAATATTTATTGTGGTAATATTGTGAATATCACAATACTCACATACTATGATAATATGTGAAATACCTCAAGTCTTTAGTCATCTTGCTGTTTCTGTTTTACCTAGATAAACAGGAGATGTGCGAAAGAGTATCATTCCATCATTCAGTGGAACAGTAATATGGAACAGTACATTCCTGTTCTGTATTATATGCATGTGGATCATTTGGATTAGCTTTGCTATAGGTATTGAGTGAAGAGTAATGTCTGCAATTTAAAGGCTTTTGCAGCTCTCATCAAAATTACTGGGGAATCAGATTTTTCTGTGTAGTTACAGACAGCCTCAGCTTGCAAGTAAATGTGTTGCAGCAATAAGCATGAAATGTGATGATGCCTGCCAGTACCCCAGATGGCATTTGCAATCCCTTACTCTAGAGTGCTCAATTGTCTACAGGATGTAAGCTCTGTTGCACTGCAGGATTAGATGGGGAGGCTCCCTGAAAAGCTTGGCCTTCTGTTTTTTCAAGCTGGATAGTGCTGCCAGAAGCAGTTTTATTGGAAAGTGTCACTGCAAGGGGCGGATACAGCACAAGTTGTAGCACTGCTGCAGCAATACTGTACTCATGCTCTCACTTGAGCAGCTGTCTGTGGAAACAGAACAGTGCTGACTCTCACTTGGTCATGCTGTTGGGGCTGGTGTTGTGTATCGAGCCTTCAGAGGCTGCAGCGTATTTTGTATATAGTGGACAATGTCCCGCAGAAGGCAAAGACTCCTTAGTGCAGGCTGCCCTGATGGCTTTACATGAGCTTGTCAGGAGTGGCATTGTGAGCTGTCACCTCTTCTGTGCAATGTCTGAGTTTGAGAGAAGGGCAAGAAGTAACACAGGAGGATCACCAACAGAGACAAAACTTCAGGAGGAAGATGATGGTGGAGATGAAGGTCTGTATAGAATCTCTTACATGATGCAGCAGACAAACATTGAGGTTCTTGCTGACCAGCAGAAAGGGAGCTGCCCAGGTTCCTTAGAAGCTGGTGGCCATTGACTTATTCCTGTCAGTCAGTTTAAGGTTGAGATGACAAGAGCCAGCTGCGTAGCATAGGAAACTGAACAGCATACCAAGAGTTCTTGGTCTTACATGTCTCTTGGTGGTGTGTATGGGGTGAATAATGGCAGGTTTCTTAGGCATGGGATTCCCCAATGTCATTGGAGAGGCTTGCACTTCCTCTGGCCAAGCACAGTCCGCTGATGGTAGAAAGGGATTTTGTTTTGCCTGCAGCAGACTGGGGAGCTGCTGTGGATGCTTTATTGTCATCAGTGCTGCAGATCTGGTATGTGTTTTACACAGTGATGGCCTGGTTAATGTCTTACAGGAGCCAAGCAAAAATAGCAGGTCAGCAGCTCTATTAAGATCAGCAAACCAGTGCTTGGCACAAACTGACCTAGCTGAACAGCCTCAGACAGACATGTCTTGTGAAGACAGGCAGCTTCACTTGCCAAAAGCTGCGCTGTTACTGCCCTGGCAGATGCTGCCTCTTGTTGGCTACAGGTTTTATGTGTAGCAGCCAGAGAGGAGCCCCCAAGGTTGGACTGCAGTCTAATGCAAAGTCTCTTTCCTGAATTCTGCTGGGGTTTTGTTCATGCAATCAAAGAATTGCAGTGGTGGAAAAGGACCTCTGGAAGTCCTGCTCAAAGTAGATCCAGTGGGAGCAGATTCTTTAGGCCCTGGGCAGCTGACTTTCGAGTATGTCCACAGTGGAAATCACACATGTATTCTGATCCCTGCCCCAGGCTTTGATGACCTTCATGGTATTTTTTTTTCCTCCTCTTACCTAGTTGTGAATTTCCCTTTTTCCAGCTAGCACCTCTTGCCTTTCGCCTCTGAGTAGAGCAAAGCACCGTTTCCTCCATACACATTAGATTGTTGTAGACAGCAATACGGACTCTTGGCCTTCTCTTCTTGGGGCTGAACAGGCCAGTTCTCTCAGCTGCTGTTCAGTACAGCAAGTGCTCCAGCCCAGTATGTCAGTGTCTTTTATACTAGGGAGATCTGAAAGTAGAGATGGCATTCCAGATGTGGTCTCACAAGTGTCAAATATGGGTAGTATGCAATGATCTTTTCACGTAGGTGATGTGATTGCATGAGCAGGTTCCCAGCAGCACCTGTGACATTGTCAGCACCTGCTAGAACTCTTTCCCCTGCACATGGATCTAGGTGCAAAGTGGCAGCTTTGTGGAAAGCCTTTCATCATTGTTTGCTGGAAATGAGGGTGAAAGTAAATATTAAGATGTTGTTTTAACATTTAGCGTGCAAAAGGACAAATACAATTCTAGTATGTGCTGCGTTTGAAATGGTTTCTCTGCCGTGAAGGGTAAAGTTCAAGTTCTAGTGTTTTATTTTGCATAAATGTGTAATAATCTATTAACAGGTATGCAGAACACTATGCAAAGTTCACATGGTAGAGCCTATCAGAGGCCAGCTGCTAAAGTTAAGGCAGTGCACTATATGCTACCTGCATGTTGCCAATGAGCCTGCAGTGCCACTAGTGTCTGGCAGCTCTAGAGCACAAGGCAAAGGCTCTAATAGGGAAGGTGTGGAAGAAGGGACAGAGGATGGAGGAGAAGAACAGCATGGGGCACACTGAAGGAGCAGCAAATGCTCCTGAGATGTTGTAACACACACTTTGCTTCTCTTGTCATTGCTACTGTCTTGGCCTTCATCCTACTCTGTGCCTACGTTTCTGTGAGGTGGATGACAGGGAATATGCTTGCTGCCTGGCTGTAATCCATGGTAGTGACAAATCAGTCCACCTACTTCAGAACTGTGTGTGCTTGCTTCTGCTGGTGTCTCTATTGTCATAACAGCCTTTTCCCTGCCAGTGCTCTTCTACGACCCTCATCTGAAGCAGGTATCTCACTCTGTGCTTTTGTTTATTCCTTACTTGGACATGTAACATCTTTTTCTCCGAACTCTCAAAGGATTATCCTCATCAATTATCCTCATCAGTAAAAATCCTTCTACTACTACTGCTTCGAAGTAGCATGCTTTGTTCCTGGAGATCCCAGACCCAAGCAGCCCTGTGGAGGAGTAAGAGGATAAACATCCCAAAACCTTCTGCCTATAGAAAGGGAAAGACAATGCCTTTGCCTCCTTGTGGGTCATTGGTGCCGTGGTACTGATGCAAGTGCAGCGACTGGAGTGTGTCTTTCCACAGGACAAGTGGAACTAGTGCAGTGTAGCCTATCACTGCTAGCACACCAGGTACCTTGGAAGAAGCCGGACACCAACAGAAGAGTGGCCTCTTCAAGTTTCAGCGAGAAGCCAAGCCTTTAGCTTATGACAGTTAAAATAATTGAGCCTAGAGCAATAACAGCTGATGATCCTTTGAAGAGAGGTCTGATCTTGAGATCCTACCATGAACACAGAGTTTTAGGTTTCCCACTTCTAGGGAACTAGAAATGCGTTTCAGAAGACACAATGTTATTATCAGTTTAGTGGTGCCTGAAGCAAGTCTTTGCTGCTGTGCTCTACAAAACACACAATAATTTGTATAAATTTCAACCGTGCACTTCTCCCCACCTGACTCCCACTTAAACTGGTAATTCTAAAGGGCAGGGGAGGGAAGGAAAAGGAGGAAATCATGCCATAGATTAGCAAGACTTTGACCACAGATGATATGTTCGAGTCAGATCTCTCTTCACGGGCTGCAAATACTCTGTGCTGGCTAACGGCCTGCCATTATGAAATCTGTGTAAAATTCAACTCTTCTGGTCCTGACTGAAGACACTAATCTGAGGAAAAGTTTTTTTTCTTGTTCTACTGACGAAAGCCTAAGAAAGGTAAGCACTGGCAGGATAGGATGTCATTGCCACCTCTGCATGCAGGAGGAAAAAAGTATAGCCCTAGTGTAGACCGGGTAGTTCATTTGAAAGAAAGACATTCTGTTGCTTTAGAAGAAGCTGTGGGATGAAATCTTTGGCATTATTGTCATGGTGAAGTAATAAGCATAGTTCTTACGTGATTGACAGACTGTAGGCTGAAATCTGGAAAATATGTTGCTAATAACTCTTCTTTTCTCTGCATACAGGGAAACAGCTGGATGGCATATGGTAAGTGACTAGATTTAAATCACATAATGTGCGTTGAACACTGTGTGGTGTAGGAAGTATTTTCAGTATGAGATTATGTATGCTTCAGATCTTGAGAACACTTTGGTGCTGAAGAGAGACCAAGGCACTTCTGCTTTGTATTTTGTATTCTGAATACGGACTGACAGATGGCGTACAGTCAAGTGCTGTTTGAACTTTTCCATCCAAAGCTCAGTGGACCCCATGAAAAAAATTGTCGGTAGTAGTTGTTGCATTTTAATGCACTTGTACACTCTTTCAAGGGTAGGATATTGTCTTTGTCCCAAGCACTTTCAGGTGGGAAGAAGATACTACAAAATCAGGTATTCTGGCACATAAAAGCAGTGGCTACATTTTGTTACAGAAGACACCCCAATTTGCTGTAATTCATATCAAGAGGGTGGTTGCTGGTTGGTTTTGGGTTTGGTTTTTCTTGTTTGAGTTTTTTTTTTAATTAAGGCAAACACATGTTCCCAGAGCTTCCATTTTCCTCTCTATTGATCCATCTCCACTGACTGTCTGACCTTCTCAGTCAGTGTCTGTCAGACCTGCATTTCTGCCAGTGTGGTAGCAGGGCTTGTTCTTTCTCTCCATCTCTGTGAATTTACCCTCAACCCTTTAGCTGAAAGAGGCTGCTGGAGATCTCATGCTGGTGGGGAAGTTCCCCTCTTCCTATGCTCCTTCGTGCTTGAGCACGTAACTATACCTATTCTTTCCCAACCACTTACAGTATTTACACTAGGCTTGATAATCACTGCTTCCATATCCATTCATGTCCCAGCAGATCACAACACATTGACCTTTTTTCTTTCAGTTGTTCACTTCATACTGTCTTTGAGCACATAAATTTGCCAGTGATTTATATGCTAGGTTAAATAATTCCTTTGTTTCACCTGTGGTTTCATTCTCTGTGGCAGGCACACCTCCATAATAGTCCATAAGGATGAATTCTTCTATGGCAGTGGAGGAATCTCCAGCTGTGCACCTGTAAGTTAAACTTCTATTTCTGACAATTTTGTGATCAGGTTACCTGATCAGAATTGCTTGTGACACTGTCTTGTAAGAAAGCAGCAAGAGGCTTCTGAATTCAGTCACATATGGCTGCTTGTCATGCTTTCCCAGGGCATCTGAGGAAAAGGGAGCATGGACAGCAGGTTTCAGCCCAACTAAATACAGGTTGGGAGTTGCTTCTGCTGAGAGAATCTGTCTATCCACAACACCTTCTGCAGCTGCATTGCTGGAGTGATGCCTTGTCAAATTCTGAATCAGGGGCTTTTATGTGCTGACATGGCAACTCAAGACATCTTTTTTAAATCTTAAATAATAAAATCATGATGCTTTGACAGACTTTTCTCCTCTTGGAGAGGCTAAACTGGTGGACCATTCTTCTAAAGCAGAATTTTGCCATAGCCTGTAGCTCTCAGAATCAAGAGCCAAGTATACAAGCTGAAATGTAAGTTGCATTCTGCATACTTCTCAGAGAATGAGAAGTAACATGCACCTTACATGCTCCCAAATGTGAAGTAACATGCTCCCAGAACAGGGGAGGCCAGCAGGGCTTTTTGCTTGACAAATATACCTAAAATACTTTCTTTTGTGCCTGGACAAGCCATGACAGCTCTAGTCAGTAGAGTCCTTCAAAATAATTCAGTCTGTCCATTTAACATTGTCTTCTGGCTGTTAATTCTTCCAGGGAGGGACGCTTCTTGGACCTCCAGATACAGTTGTTGACCTGGGGAACACTGAAGTCACAGAAGAAATTTTTCTGGAGTATCTTTCCTCATTGGGGGAATCTATGTTCCGGTAAGTAGCAGCTTGTACTGTAAAATCGACAGAAAAAGCCTTCAGGGGAAGAGATGCAGAGTAGAGGAAGATATTATGAAACTAATCCTGCTTACAAAGCTCTGTCTGCTAAGTGAATTATTTTATGCTTTCCCACTATGAGACTGGATCTGATGCACTGATACATGAGGAGCTACCGGCTAGGCAACCCTGTAGTGTGTCAGCCTTGAGCTAGGCTGAGAAAGCATTGTTGCCAGCAAGTCTTTCATGCTGCTTTTTTGTCAAATGGAACAATGCCTAAAATGCCTTTGAAAGAATCACCAGGGAAAATGAAGGCACTATGTGAAATAATTCATTAAATAGTGCTTTGCCCCATGAGTCATAGGTAAAGTGTCGTATTAAAGCTGCCAGCTTTCATATGAGTAAAATCAAGGCCTTGACTGTTAAAGAGTCTAGTCTACTTCTCACAAGAATGGAAAAGTAGTATTTAGTGTTCTGGCTGTATTTCAATGTCAGTAATTCCTGTGATTTCTCATTATTCCTTCTGTGGTTTTAATTGAAGAACCCTGACCTCACTTACCCTCCAGAAAACATTGTATAAAGTCAGCAGTGCAGAGATGCCATTTTCCCCCCTGATTCAATTGAATTGGAAGGTGAATTGATATCTGTATTTGCCTTAGAATTCTTTGTGGGGAAAAAAGTGCTAATGTAAAATGATGATCCTCATTAGGGGTTGAAGTTTTTCTGCTTGTTAGATTTATTGCTGAGTCTGTATTTTTATGTTTCAATTCATTTCCTGTGACACAGAGGAGAATCTTACAACCTCTTTGAACATAACTGCAACACCTTCAGTAATGAAGTGGCACAGTTCCTGACAGGAAAAAAAATCCCTTCCTACATCACTGACCTTCCAGCGGAAGTTCTTGCCACGTGAGTATGCATGCTGCTCCTCTCCGCAGTGTATTGTTTCATGCCAGTGCTTGCAAATTTGATAGAGAACCAGCATAAGATTAAGGAGAGGATGCTACTTGCTTCACTTGAGCACTTACAACACTGTACAATAAGTGCTGACTGGCACTGACATTACTGAGAAGACATGATAAGGTTGATCTTCTACTTTTAACTTATACTGGTTATTTTGCAATGGTCTCTTAAATGTCACCAGGCAAGGAAAAATTAATTTTAAAATTAAGATTGCAGTTTTAAAGCTAGGACTGGATGGAAAAAAAAGAAATAAGGAATTCCTGCCTGGTAGTCCAGCTCAACTTCTTTTTCCTCTTAATTCTCAGATAGTGAGGGTCCCAGTGGGCTGGTTTGAGCTCCATCATACAGGTCTTATTTCTCGTAACAGTGGTGTACCACATTTTTGGGGAGACACACATCTTCTATCCTGGGCTTTTATTGCTTCAGTTGTTTCAAAATCAAATAAAGTCTGTAACAGAGTGAGTCATATTGAAAGATAAACCAGGGTTATCTTTCAATGTTGCAATGCTACAGATTGCAACAGCAATTGTTCTATGAGTGTTGAACCATTGTCTTATGAGGGAGCTATTCTAGCAGCTTTTAACATTCATGTGGTACTTAACAGAGCACAGCAGTTGCATAACAGGGCTTTCATTCACACACCTAAGTAGAATGTATTACTAAAAGCCAGTTTCAGACACAGTATTACATTAGCAGACTGGGCATGTTAGGACTCAGAACTAGCTTATATAAAATCATGTTTGAGATTCTCAGTTACTGAACAGTAAACTCTCTCTAATTGGTTAAATTTACTTCAGTTTGTAGTGGAAGTCTGTTCTTCAGATTTGCTTAGAAGCAGTGTTAGTTTGATTGCACTCTAGGAAGTGAGTGCACTTCAGTAGTAAATAAGAAAAGTTTTCCATCAGGAGATGATTATTGAGATGTTTATTTCTTTACTTTCTCAGACCTTTTGGACAAGCTTTAAGGCCCCTCCTGGACTCCATCCAGATCCAGCCACCCGGAGGAAATACCTTCAGCAGACATAATGGACAGAGCTAACAGGAGTGACCCAGTGTGCCCAGCCTCACCAGGCCTCTTCCTTTTTAAACATCAATATACCAGATTTCTATTTTATAATTTCTCATCAGAATTAACTCTACAGAAGTTACAAGACAAGTTTTAAAATTTCCTAGGGAGAGGATTTATCAGGGTGCATGTAAGCCAATGCTACCAAAAAGATTGTCATAATTTCTAATAATATTATACTAATTTATAAAGGCTGTCTTGTCCAAGTAGGATGACACTTTCTAAGCAACTCCTGTGATGGTAAGTGGGAATTCATTCCATGAGCATTCAAGAGCCCATTACACAATTTGGAGTAAATAAGGGATGTTGTGGCTGTCCCTTGCAGGCTTGCATCTTTCTCCTGTCATTGCCTGTATTATGGGGGTATTTGCTGAAGTCTGTAGCAAAAAGACAAAGGAACTATTGGTAGCCTAGGAAGTAAAGGTACCCCAGGATTAGTCTTCTGCATGTTTCATTGATACTATGTTGTTTGCTCAAGGGAAAAGCTGAACTCATCTGATTTGAATGTTTGCAGTGACACAGCTGTGTGGGAAAGGTGATCAAGCTGAGCTGTGTGTCTGTGTCATGCTCAAGTTGAAGCCTTCAGTGGGATGAGCTGTGTGGGGAAGGGAGTTACCAAGAGCCTTGTAACGCTAGATCGAAGAGTTATGGAGTGGTACCAGTTGACAGAACAGAGTATCATGATTTCAGATGAAAGTAAAATGAAGTGAAAGGTTTCCTTTCCTGGTATGAAAGATTACTGGCTGATAGTTAACCTTATGAACTATTTACCTTTGCATAAGAGCTGTTCTGTTTGGCTTTGAGTTTGTTTTTTCTTACTAAGCCAGAGTTTCAGTACAGCAAGGCAGGAATAGCATGACAACTGCATGATAATATAAGGTGGACCAATTCTGCCTTCACTGTCTGATTGCAGACACAATAGGAATTCAGTTTTCCTTGATATTGCTGTCCTTTCCAAAGCAGTCAAACACATAACTGAGAGCTCTGCTTGAGTGTAAGAGAAATAGGTGGTAGGTCTCCCCAAATGTAAAGAAAATGAGGAAGAGTAAAATCAAGCTCTTCTATGAAACAATTGAGTTAATTGGGATACATGCAGAAGCAGTCCTGTCCTTAGATTGACATTAGATTGTATCAATACTGCTTCTTCTAGTTTAAGATTCTTACAGCTTTGCAATTATTTGCAGTGGAAAATGATTGGGGGAATGAAAGAATAGGCACACTGATTGCTTTTCATGCATGTATATACACTATTTTCATGAGTAATTTTATAGCAGTTGCATTTAAAAAGGAACAGAAGAAAGACATCAGGCAAACCCCAAAACATTGCTGATGCTCCAGAAATGGAAAATGCACATCCCAGATGCCACTGAAAAAGCATCTATGCAAATGTATAGCTCTTTGCCCAGTGCTTTGTTGTGAAAAGTATTCCTACAAGTTCAGTCCTGGATCTCAAACTTGCTGCACTGGAAACTTCCTGCATACCTGAAGGAGATGTCTTTCCTCTGCTGGGCTCTTTTCTCCCAGAATAATACAGTATAAGTTTCTCACGCTGTTATTCAGTGTGGACTATAACAGTTCATATTTTTGAGGGGGTGGAATGGAGGAAAACTGCAGTTTAGTCACTCTGTCAAATACTTCTTGCCCTGCACCTTGTGCAGTTGCTGCACAAGTGGGAGTGGGGTACTGTCAGTCCATTCTGCAGTTGTATGTACCTGCTCTCAGTGCACCGCAGCGGTCCCTGCAGCCACAAAGAGTTGTAGCTTGTTAGAGGTCTTGGAGCTTTCTCGGTTGAACAGGTATACTCAACCTGATACGGTGCAGCCCAGCATCTAGGTATGTAGTGTGGCACCTGCAAGCAGCATAGCTGTGGTTGCTTGTCTTTCAGCAAACTATCTCTTCAGGTGCAGCTGCCTGCAGTGGAAGCACTGGTGCCACAGTTTCTGCTCCACACTCTTGCACAGTGAGGAGATCCCTGTATGCTCACCACTTTAGAGGTCCTGAGCCTGGTTTTTGCTTTGGCTGCCAACTTCAAGACTTTACATCCCTTCGGGAGGCAGGAAAGAACAGTTCACCCCATGCATTTTGCCATCTGCCTTTTCCCCTCCTGAGCAGCCCCTTTGCAGAAGAGATGTTGCTGCTACTTTAAGGCCACTGGGTAAAATTTCCCTCTGCCATACACTCTTTGCAATAGCTGTGGAGCTCCTAGGGGGTCCCCTGGGCTAGGGACCTACTCTGTGTTTCATGGCAAAAGAACTGTAGCAGGGAATCCTGTTTGCTTGGTCTTACTGGGTAACGAGACCCTTGTACCCTGTAGGCCTCTTGGGAAACCTGTTTTCCTCAAAGATGGTTATGTGCAAATTGCAGGACTGTGCCCCCACCATTCCACCCATAGATACACAAACTAGACTGAGAAGTGTATGTAAGTGTATACAGATGACAAACTACAGCCAGCTGATTGACAAAGGGGTGGGGAAACTGAGCTCTTGAAAGGGAACAGAGCCTTTTTTCCCCACACACACACTTACTCTTCTGTCTTGTATTGCTGGGGTTCCCCTGTGCCATTTTAAAAATGTTAATAACGTCTTTAGACAGAAAGTGATGTTTTGATTTATTTGTGGGTTTTTTTCTATTACAATAAAAATAAATACAGCAGGTTTTCCTGTTTGAATATATGTGTCCATGCAGCTGCCCAGCAAATGCAGCAGAAGTCATCGTCTTCACTCTGGTCCCAGCTAGGAAGCACAGGATAAAAAACTGCCCAAGCCGTTTGTGCCAAGTACTGCTACTGGATGTGGCTGCTACTGCCCTTTGCTAAAACTGGTTGCAGGCAATATTTTTCCTTCTATAGGCACTGTGGTATCTTATCAAGACCATGCTCCTGAGACTTGACACAGCTTGGATAAGGTGAATGAAGGCTGGACAGTAGGTGTTTCATCAGCATAGGTTTTGTGCAGCCCATCTAAGCATGCAGGAATGAAACATCTAATATCTGCTGTTGAAGCCCAGCAGAGTTTAAACACAGGAAAAGGCTCCAGTTTTCCTGGTTGTCTTATGTTACTACTTTCAAAAAGAAGAAAACAGCTTTAAGTAGACTTCATACCTGGGTTCCTCTGGAGCTGCAGAGAGGTTACTGGTGAGGATTATGTAGCATTGCACTGTTAAGGAGCAGGGGAAATACCTGGCTCTGGGGAAGAAATGAGTTCTGTTTGGTTCGGCCTTCTGAGTGCTTATCAGTGGGATACAAATAATAAACCACACAGTTCACTGTTTGTCTAACATTCTCTAGCAGTGTAATACAAAAGAAGGCTTGTAACAGAAGGAGGCTTTAACATTCATGACTGGTTATTTTAGGCTGTGTTATTCAGCTGTGGTGCTGGTATGCTATCCAGTACCAGTGCTAGCCCCACATAAAATACCTGGGAAGATGTATAAAGGAAAACCTTGACCTTAGAGTCCCTAGACAGAGTGTAAGCCAGTGCTCACAGCCATTTGCCTTCTAAACTTCCAGCACAGTATTTGCCTTTGCTGCTGGTCAGAGAGATCTTACTTGTGACAACAGCTGCTGCCTGTCATAGCAGCAAGCAAGGGAATGGCAAGAGTGAACTAAGTGCAAAGTGTTAAATAACCAAAACAGCCACAGCACCCGTGTTCCCAGAGCTAACCCAAACGAAGAAACACAGCTGTACACAACTGTGCGCTTCAAAAGGCAGGCCCACACTCTTGGGAAACTGAGATGGAACAAGCGCTCTCTGGCTGATATCAAAAGGTAGTTGGTGTGCGAGGAGAGGTGTTTCAGCTTGAAGAGGATTTCTAAAGTGGCATGACAAATAAGCTGGAGAAAGCACAGCAGCCAGTTCACGGTTTGGAAAGCTCTCCTGCAGCATGAACCCCATGGCACTGCCGGAGCCCGCAAAAACGGGAGCGCTGGCCCGTATTTCAGCAGGCTTCGCAATTCTGGGAAGTGCCCCGAGGTGGCACTGCTGCCCCGCGGTGCTGGGGTGCCCCTGAGCCCGGGGAGAGCAGCTCCCCTTTTGGGATGTCCAACGTAATAGTGCAAAAAGCAAGGAGGAAGGAAGGTGTCTCCCAAACAAGAAAGCTGCAGGTAGGAGCAGCCTGGAGACAAGACCGTAGGGCAGCTTGGGCTACGGCAAGAAATGAGTGCTGCTACAACACCAGGGCCGTCGCAGGAGTGAGCCAGCAGGTTTTCCTAACACCACACCTCTTCCACCCAGACATGGGAAGTCTCATCCTCGTACCATGTCATGGGTAAAGGCTGGCATTCCTGACCCCCGGGAGTTCACTGTGTGTCTGAAACCACGGCTGTCTTTTGAGAGTCCTGGGCATTAGCAACCCGAATGCATGAAGGCATCTCTGCGTGCTCTTCAGCATGCCACAGCAGACACACTTTGAAGTATTCACATTCTGGAGTAAGTGTCCACACATGACTGATGAGGGATGTATGTAATCACACCTAGACAAGCCCTCTAAATGAGCGTAACCCCAGGCTGAACTAAAAATTCAGCACCCAACTGCACGCTAACAGCTGGGTGCTGAGAAACCATTGTGGGAGAAGAGTCCAGCTTTCCAGAGGTGGGAGCTTGTAACCAGGGGCTGATCTGGAAGGCAGCAGGGCTGTGATTTTGCAGGAACACCAATGCCAGGGCAAATACCACGTGTAATAACCATACGAGACTGCCTGGCAACTCACTGGAACAGCGTGGAAATACACGAACACAATCAATGCCTCCTTCAGCAAGTAGTTGAGGATGTGGAGGTAAACTTTGTCCAAGGCAATGGCACAGAGGTAAATTATTAACACCTTCTGTAGATCCCCCTTCCATGGAGTGGGGGCAGGAAAATCAAAACCATGAGTGAAAAACAGAATCTGTGAAGCCACCTGTATGCTTCGTTTGGAGAGGAATCTGGTGGAGAACTGGGAAAAGGGGCTGCACCATGTCCTGGAACCAAATAATACTGAGGGAAAGAAAACCAATCAGGCCATAATAAAATCTCCCCCCAGTTCCAGTGTAGCTCAGCACCATGAGCACCGTGTGGGGACAGAAAGCAATGCTAACTGCTGAGCAAAGCACACTGGATGTTCCATGTGGGTTGTTTCTGGTGTTGGACTATAACTCAGGAGTTATTGCAGGAGACAGCAGCCAGGTGGGCTGTCCACCATTGAGTGTCAGGCCAGCTTAACAAGGATCCCTATGAATATGGCCTGGCCAGATGGTCTGATTAATCCTAAATGACTCGTGGGGTAACTGCTTAAGCAGGACAATGCAAAAAGTTACGGCAAGGAATAGCTTTGGCTTTGTGCAGGGGGTGAAGGCTGAAAACTGCACTTCCCCAGTGAAAATACGAGCTCCTGACAGCATCCTATTTAGAAGCACAGGGCGAGGCATGGGCACTGACAGGGTGAATGCATGCTGCTCCGGTCCCTTCCTCAGCACATCGAAACCCCCGCGGGAGCCGAGCTTACCCGGTAGCTCAGCCCCGACCCCAGCCCCTAAATACAGGGGGCACTGCAGCAACAGCAACAAATGTAAAGACACATCCCCCTGCAAAACCTCAGGTCCTTCGTTAGGGCTCGGAAGCAGGAAGAGCTGAAGAGAAGCCATTCAAGACCCACACGCTAAGGCAACACCGAAGGGGCCTTCAGCCACATGTGGGTGCGGATGATGGTTGGTGGAGGGGTCCTCCGCGGCCACGCATTGATGCGGGGCAGTCCGGGAGGGCGGCGCGGCCGCCATCGCCGTCTCAGCGCAGTCCCGCCTCCTGCTGCCAGAGGCCGGGCGGGCGGCGGGATGGCGGCGGCAGCGGCGCGGGGCCGGGTGCTGTGCCTCTTCGACGTGGACGGGACCCTGACACCGGCTCGGCAGGTAGCGGGGTACGGGGGCGCGGGCTGGGCGGGAGGCGGGGGCCGGGGCCGGCGCGGCTTGGCGGAGCGCGTCCCGCCGGCGGGGCCTCAGCCCCTGCTTCCCCGCCAGAAAATCGACCCGGAGGTGGACGCGTTCCTGCGGGAGCTGCGGGAGAGGGTGCACATCGGCGTGGTGGGGGGCTCCGACTACGCCAAGATAGCCGAGCAGCTGGGGGACGGCGATGAAGGTGAGGCGCGCACCGTGGGCTCTCCCGTGTCCTAAAGCTGACCCCAAGGGGCTGGATGGCCGTGCTCGGGCCGCAGCTAATCCTGCTCCCTCTGCGGAGAGCAGGCAGGAATGGATGCCGCAACCAGCGCTGCCGGCGCCGGGTATGTGCAGGCTCTGACGGCTCCCCCCCGTCGCGGGCAGGAGACCCTTGCTACCTGCTGCGCCGTGGTGGGGTGTCCGGGGGTTCCTCATCGTGTTCAATGGGGACATGGGGTAAAGGAGGGAGCGGGAGGGTGAGGGGCAGCCGCTGCTCCCTCCACCGTGATTTCCTCCTCTGGCATGGATGCCAGGCGCGGCTGGGCTCCGAGCTCTTCCCTGATAGCGGGGAGAGGCTGAGATATTCCCGGCTGAGGCTGATTGCTGAGTGGGCAGCGCTGTGTGGCCGGGGGCTGCAGTTAGATAACCGGTAACTGCATCGCCCCGGCACGCTGGCAGCGGGGAGGGGAGGACAGGCAGCAGAATGACATGCACGTAGTTGAAAGCCTGGTGTTTTGGAGCCCTTATCTTCATCCTGCCATTGATTCACCCCGTGACCCCGGTCAGGCCGTTTCCCCCTGCATGCGTCAGCTCCCCACATGCGAGCAGAAGATAATCTGCATGCTCGCTTTGCAGCGAGCAGAGAGGGTCGGTGGCCCTTTGGGAGACGTGGGCAGTGTGGCACTAAGGAAGCAGGAGGATGGCGGGCTCAGTCCGCAGCCTTTTGACCCTTTTCCCGGGCGGTGCTCATGTTTCATGGTTTTGTTTCCTTCCCCCACAGTCATTGATAAGTTTGACTACGTCTTTGCAGAGAATGGCACCGTGCAATACAAGAACGGGCAGCTGGTCTCCAAGCAGGTAGGTCCGGCCCCCTTGCAGCCATGCCGCTCCTTCCCCATGCCCTGCATGCCATGAGGAGCATGCCTGGCCCCTCTTTTCTCCTCCCCTAAATGCCAGATCTGAAAGTCTCACACCTCCAGTTCATGTTCTTGGGTGGGCCTCCTGGGAGGTCAGGCATCTTCCTCACTCCTCCTCCTCCCTCAGGCCATTCAGGACCACTTGGGAGAAGAGCTGCTGCAGGATCTGATCAACTTCTGTCTCAACTACATGGCACTGCTGAAGCTGCCCAAGAAACGGTAACAGCCCCAGCCCGTGCAAATGGCGGTTACATCACTGAGTGCTATGGAGCTCTGCGCTCCAGAGCTGCCCTAAAAACATCTGAGCTACTGAGTTTGCCTTGCTCCAGGTTTTGTCTTAGCATCTAGAGGTCCCATGTAGGATCACTGTCCCACCAGGCTGGGCACTGTGGGCAAATAATGGAGGAGGATCTTTTTTTCGGGAGAGTCTTCACTATTTTTTAGCATAATGCCTGCTTTATTCTTGGGATTTTCTTCCCTGGGAAGCGGGGTATAGCCACTGCGTGCATCAGGGTACAGCCACTGTGTCCATCAGAGTGTAGCCACTGCGTGCATCAGAGTACAATCACTGCATCCATCAGGGTACAGCCACTGTGTCCATCAGGGTACAATCACTGCGTCTATCAGGGTACAGCCACTGCGTTCATCAGGGTACAGCCACTGTGTGCATCTCATTTAGGACAATGGTACCAGCTCATTACCAGTCAGTGCATCAGGCATCATTGGTCCTATGATTTTCAAACAGATGAACAATAGCTCTTTAGATGGGAGACCCAGCGCCTGAGCACACAGCTTCACACTGGTTCTAACCCAGTGTTTCTGTCTGCTTCCCCTGTGGAATCCAGCAGCCACAGGGTGCATTGAGCTGGTACACCTCATCTGAAGGAAGACTAGTCCACTGCCAGGGAAGAAAAGGGTAGTTTTCCATTGGATAAGCTCATCCTGTTATCACAGAAAGGAGAGGGAGAGGGAAGAGATGGCATGAAGGTGGAAGGGAGAGGGCAGGAGAACCTCTTTCACAGGCAGCCTACAGTTAAACTAGCCTGGGTGCAGTGTCAAACTACCCCTCAGACCATGGTTTCACAAACCATGAGCCAATAGGGCTGTTGCAAGCAGCAGCTCTGCCCTTCTCTTGCCCTGACCGGTTTGTTCCTGCTCTCCATTGGTGTTTGTAAGCTGGTAAAAGTTGCTAAACTGTGATCCAGATCAGTGATGATGTGAGTCACTGTGTGGCGACACAGTGACCAGTGAAGGGGGCCAGAGTGGCTCTTTACAACAGGACTGACAGCAAAACACGCCCCAGAAGCGTGGGCTGGGACCCTCAAGGCTGTTTGGTTGCCTCATTCCTGTCTGGTTGCCCAACAGCCTGGCAAAGTTTCAGCTCCCAGGTGCCCCTGTGGATTTAGGCTTATGGGATTTCTAGCAGAGCATGGACTTTAACCCCCATCTCCCGAGTGTTGGCTTGGGGCATGAGCTGCTGTGCCCTTGGTGCTGCAGAGGTGCTGCTCCCAGGCTGCAGGCGTGGCTGCCCATGTGTCCATTCCCCATGATGTTCTTCACTGACTTACAAGACAGGAGGCTGAGAGTTTTGCCCCCAGTCTCAGAGTGGTAGCACTTTACCACAGAGAAACAGGGCACAGGGTTGGGAGAGACATCAGGGGGGTAATGAGCTCAGGGCTCCTGTGCTGGACAGGGAAGGAGATCTCCCTGCTCCAGCTAGGTTTCCACAAGAGTTTCAGTCTGTTTTCCAATTGGCATTGCTGCCGTCCATCCCCTGTTTTTAATGCCCTGCCAGCCTTGGTACCTATCTGAACCCTCGGTGAATTATTCCAAGGTGATAAGCAGAAAGAACAAGGGGTTTATAACAAAGTAAAACAAAGGGAGCAGTTTTCTGCCAGCCTAGTGCTTTGAACCAGCCCACCGAGGAGGTGGCAGGGCAGTGATCCCAGTGCAAGGTGAGGATGGCAAGCAGGAACTGGGTCCTATCTGTGCAAACTTAGGTAAGAGTTGCAGTCAAAGGTACAGGGGAACAAACTGAGATACAAAGGCCCTGGTGGGTCCTACCTGATTTGTGTCCCACAAAGAAGTTGCGATTGCTCATCAGCCTTCTACCAGACCTCAGAAGCGAGTTACACTGACCTGTTCCATCTCACTGCCCCAAGGCACTGCCAGCTTCACCCAACACACCCAGTACGTCTTAAAAGCTCCTAGGGGTGGAGATGCCACAGTCTCATCAGGTGGTTGATGCAGTCCAGGCAATAGAATCACAGTATGGTCTGTGTTGGAAGGGACCTTAACGCTCATCTGGTTCCAACCCCCTGCCACGGGCAGGGACACCTTCCACGAGACCAGGTTGCTCCAATCCCCTGTGTCCAACCTGGCCTTGAACACTGCCAGGGATGGGGCAGCCACAGCTTCTCTGGGCACCCTGTGCCAGCGCCTCACCACCCTCACAGGGAAGAATTTCTTCCTAAGAGCTCATCTCAATCTCCCCTCTGTCAGTTTAAATCCATTCCCCCTTGTCCTGTCAGTACATGCCCCTGGAAAAAGTCCCTCTCAGGATTTCTTGGAGGATCCTTTCAGGCACTGGGAGCTGCTCTAAGGTCTCCCCTGAGCCTTCTCTTCTCCAGGCTGAACAAGCCCAGCTCTCTCAGCCTGCCTCCACAGCAGAGCTGCTCCAGCCCTTGCAGCATCTTCATGGCCTTCTCTGTCCTTGCAGTTATTCATAACATCGGAAAATGTTTCCTGTCATCTCACCTAAGCTCATTGCTTCCAGCCCATCCCCAGGGCACACAGGAACTGTTTATTCCTCTTCTCTTACAATCTCTTTTACAAAACTATGAGCCCCTTGGAGACACTAATTAGGGGTGCTGATGCCTGGTCTTTGCCTGGCATGAAGTACCTGTGAGAGGGCATGGCTCCTCTCCTATTGCCTGTCCCTGCAGGGACTGCCTGTCTCACGGAGCAGCCGTTCCCCTGGGAAGCTGTGTTTTTCTCTCCCTGTGTAGTAACCTTGTGCACTTGTCCACCCACAGAGGAACCTTTATTGAGTTTCGCAATGGGATGCTGAACATCTCCCCCATCGGACGCAGCTGCACCCCAGAGGAGCGGATCGAGTTCTCCGAGCTGGACAAGGTACACAGGCTCACCCTCTCCTTTGCTGGTGTTGCACCACCACAGATCTCAGGTCTTACCTGCTTCCCACCCTTCCCAAGGAGAAAGGAGCCCAGCTCCAAACTGCACCAGGCCAGCACATGCAGCAAGGGGAAAACAGCACTGAGGGGATCAGAAAACCTAGGGAAAGACACACATGGATGGAAGAATTTGACTTCATTGGGTACCACCAATGCAGTGGAGTGGCCAGAAGGATTCCTTGTGCTGTGGAAGAGCCCTGGGGAATAAAGCACTTCTTTGATAGGGTGTTTATTTACAGTATCCAAAGGCTGCCCAGCAGTTGCCTTCTGTCTCTCACTCTCCCAGCCCCAACAGAGCTGGAACTAATGGGCTTTCCAGACTGGGAGGTGCACGGCAGATCTGCTGAGCAGATCTCTGGAGCACTCGGCCCATGCTCCCATCACAGCAGTGTCTGCCTGGGGGAGCTTCCTTGGGGTTGAGGGATCAGTTGGCTTTGGGGTAACTGAAGCAAGGAAGGGCTGGGACCTGCTGTTCCCTGGAGCTGCTGGAGCTGCCGAGCTGGTGGCCTTTACGTGACATGGGTCAGGCTTGGTGAAAGCTGGCTAAATGTGCTTGCACTGGGGCTCAAGGAAGGCAGGAAGGGAGCAGAGCAATGAGCCATACCTGCCCAGCAGACAGCTTACGATGGGTTCTGTTTGACTGTCAGTATCCAGTTATCCCACCTTCTTTCCTCCCTTTTCCTCCTTGCTCCACAGAAAGAGCGGATTCGGGAGAAGTTTGTGGCAGCCTTGCAGAGGGAGTTTGCTGGCAAAGGCCTGCGTTTCTCTCGAGGTGAGTGGAGGGAGCTTCCCTGGCTTTGCCTGGCCTCTTCATTGTGTTTCCCATGAAATGCTGGGAAGGGGAGCAGGAACCCTGGCTGTTCTCTGTGGGAGCCTGGAGACCCAAGGAAGAGGACAGAAAGCTAATAGTCCTGGAGAGCTGCTGCAGGGACACCTCATTCACATCCAAAGCAGGGTGACAGCAGAGAATAAACTGTGCTGCAGATTCGCCTCCCTTGCAGTCAGGCAGACAGGAGGGATTTTGTCCTGCCACACTATCCCTGCCTTAATTCCAGTTAGCTCTGCGGAGCTCCCGCTCCCCAGGTCTGTTGTGGCGCGAGCATCAGCAGCAGTGTGGCCAGCAGAGCTCTGGGCACATGCAATTCTCTCTAGGAGTGAGACAGGAGCCTCACGCATGTCTCAGCTCTGAGGTTTTCTTGGGAGGGTTGGCTACAAAGGGTGGCTTCTTGGAGGAAGAGCTGTGAGAGGTGAGAAGCCTGCAGCTCCGTGCCATGGGCTTTTGCAGGGCCACTTCTTGGGGCGGCTTTTGCAAGTGAGAGCCACCCTTATTGAAGACGAGGAACCAAAGGGGGAGCTTGAGCAATCCTGGGGGTCTGACCGGCCTGGAGAGCAAAACGAGGGTGTGTAAGTGGTGGGGCTGGTGGTGGACGAGACCCTCCACAGGGCACATGGGTATGAGTGAGATAAGAAGGTGCTGTGTAGTAGCCTAAGCCAAAAGGAAAGGAGGTGACAAGGTTGAGAGCCAGTAGGTGACACCCCACTCTTGACTCAGCATGGATGAGTACTGCGGGTCTGGCCCCCTTATAGCCCCTGCTTAGAGCCCCTTCAGCATCCTGCCAGCAGCATCCTCTGCTGCCCACAGCACTTGACATGCACTGTTTGTCACAGCAGAGAAAGACAAGGTCTTTGCAGGCATGGGGGACGAGAGCAGAACAATGGGCCTCTCTCCTCTGACGTTGGGAAACCACCATGAAGAGCCTGGGCCTGTTGTGTAGAAGCATCAAGACAAGGGGAGCTGCAGGCCCCCCGCTGCTCCACAAAGAAAACGCGGTGTGTCTCAGGTCAGGCATCCAAAACCAGGAACACATAGGAATGGGGCTCTTCTGCCAAGCTGGCTCCATGTGCCTTGGACTGTGGAGGACACAAGCCCCAGAGGTGATGGAAGATCTCCCTGCAGACCCCTAGACCCATGCTCTGCCTAGGCAAGGGACAGTGCTGGCTGTCCTCCACAGCACCTCTTCTCCCTTCAGTTTCCTGCCCTCTGCAACTGGCATCAAGAGCCCCTTCTTGCTACCCAGCTGTGTTTAAAAGGCCAGGATGCAGCAAAATGCAGCGTTTTTCACAGATAAACGGCTTTGGATGCAAAACCAGGAAGGATTTTAATGAGGTCAGACAAGTTTGGCTCCTGCTCTCATGCTGACTCCTGCCTCAAGTCTGGGAGCATCCCCATCCCTGAGGTTGTAAGGCACTTGCTCCCATACATATCACAGTGTCCTGCCTGGGTAGTGAAACCTCTGCCTCAAACTGAACACACAGGCTCCATCCCCAGCTCTTTAGGCTCCAAGGAGGGCTCCAAGAGGGACACCTCAACCAGCCAGGGAGGAGAGGAGCATGGCATCAGGAGCTGAACGTTTGAATGGTCTGGGGGATCAGTGCCTCTCCTGCAGCAGGGACCATCCCTGTGGGTACCTGTCTACTTCACTACTAGAAGTACCTGCTTCCTAAGGGAAGTAGGGTTATGTTTGTGAAGAAGGAGAGTGTGCAACTCTAGGACTCCTGTCAGCCTAGCAAACTGCCTGGAGAAGCAGATGGTCCCCATGAAGCCAAAAGGAGCAGAGACCCGAGCTGGCAGGAGGATGCACATCCAAGTTCAAATCCCCATTCCTCCTGGCTCCAAGTGAGACCCCAACATACATGTGCCTAAGGCTTTGTTTTGGGAGGAACTTGTCACCCGTGTTGGTGCTGGAACAAGGTTCTGGCTCTGCAGCCTATGCATGCAGTGTGGTAGCTCAGGAGGACGGGGAAGCTGCTGCCTCTGAGAACCCCCAAAAGGCAGCGCAGGTGCTGGGGTAAGCCTGGTCTAAGAGCAAGGGCTGGAAGTCTGCTAACCCTTGGTGGCTGTGGGTGTCCATGTGCACACACATGTGCTTGCTCTGGGAAAGCTCCCTCACCTCTGTACATCTCCACATCTGCCTTCATGCCCCTCCAGATGTGAGCAACTCACACTCAACTGTTGTAGCAAGAGGTAACAGGCCAGGGTCGTGCCCCAGTTATGTTGATGGTACCTCCGTGGACCACCCTTGATCAGTGTGCACAGCCTGCATGGGGCCTGCAGCATGGACAGCTGGGACCCCTGAGCTGTGTGGTGCATGGGGTTTGCTTTGAGTGTGCAGGGTGCTGGGAGCTCCTGGTGCCTGCAGGGTTAAGGAGCACCGGAGCGCTCTAGAAGGGCCAGTGATGTTCACACAGGAGCCTTGGTGCCAGCCTCCAAGGACATTGCTCCCTGTTGTGACTCCGAACATGCTGATGCCATCTGCAGGGTGTGATCCACAGTGTCTCCCAGCAGATGCATTTCTTGGGACCTCCCATCCAGCATCCCCCCTGCAGTGTTGGTTCCTGCTTGCTGCCTGTCTGTCTGCAGTCAGGGGAGCTGTGCTGATGGTCACCACAGCCGCACCGATGTCACTCCAGCCTGTTGTCATAGGAACAGCTACATGCTGCAGAGGCATACCAAGGCAGAGCTGGTGCCTGGCTGTTGTTTGGGCTGGGGGCTCCACACAGACATCTGGACCTTGTCCATCCCAGCATGGGGGACTCCCTGTCAGCTCCCACCAGTGTTGCCTTTCCTTGTGCTGGCAGGTGGCATGATCAGCTTCGACGTCTTCCCGGAGGGCTGGGACAAGCGCTACTGCCTCAACGTGCTCGATGACGAGAGATTTGACGCCATCCACTTCTTTGGGAATGAGACGACCCCTGTGAGTACCCCCTGCTCACCCCTCGTGTGGCCACCTTCTCTCCTGCATGGTGCTGCTCCGTCACGATTACACAGCCTGGGTTCCACCCGTGGCACCTCTAGTGCTGCCAGGGGAAGAGACATCCTCGTGTGACAGAGGTTTGCAGAAGGATCGTGATGGTGGGAGGGTCACTGTGCTGGGGAGCAGGTCTGCCTCAGCATTGATTTCCTACCCCTGGCACTCTCGGGGCGTGCAGCCATTCTTGCGGCCCACAGGACCCAAAATGCACTTAGGAGAGGGCTTTTCAATAGCAGGAACAGCTTCGCCTTCCCTTTAGAGCAGTGGAGGATGATGCTTCCTTGTTGCTGTAGACAAGCTTGGCCATCCACTGAGCTCTTTCCAGATGTGGGCAACCTCTGCTCCCCAGCTGTGCCCACCACATCTTTTGCTGGTTCATCCATAGGCAAGTCAGGGAGCTCCTGGCTCTCTGGAAAAGCTTTGCTGGTCCTGGGCCTTTCCCATCCTTTCTACACTCCTCCCCTGACACAGAAGAGGGGAGACGAGGGAGGGAGCAGGGCTGCAACCCAGCCCCTTCTGCCTCCCTGGGACAGCAGAGCCCTGACAGCCCTTGACAGAGCTGGATGTGGAAGCCTGGATGAGGATGCTCTGGTGGTGCCCTGCTAACACTTTCCCTGTTTTCTGTCCTCCTGCAGGGAGGGAATGACTATGAGATCTACGATGATCCCCGCACAGTGGGACACAGCGTCCAGAACCCACAGGACACGGTCCAGCGATGCCGCGAGATCTTCTTTCCGGAGAGAGCAAATGAGTGCTGACTGCACAGGTGCAGCCCTGCCCCAGCCCTGCCCTCTCCCCACCAGGAAAAGCACCTTCACTTGAGGAATCTGCTCAGGGTAGACTGGAAATCCGCACTGTGCAGAGCTGGTTGGGATGTAAGGCGTGAGCGCAGGTGGGTGCGCAGGAGCGGGGCTTTGCTGAGCAGCCCTTTGGCACTCCCCGTCTGAGGCTGGGGCTCACAGGACCAGACCCTCCTCGCCTCCAGAAAAACTTCTCTCTTGACAGTTTGGGCTGGGTAGGCAGCAATGTAGATGCTTTCTTGGTCAGAAAGTATTGAAAGGGCCAGTCACAAGACCTTGTGTGTGACCATCCCGTGCTCCCTCCCCTCTTCTCTTCTTTTTCACTCTGTTTCTCTTAACACTTCTGCATGAGGGAGCGTGTCTCACCTTTCTCTCCCCTTTGTGCCTTGGCTGGGGAGGTTGGGGCTGCTGAGGCCCCAGGCACTCTCCCTGGAGTTGCTCTGAGGCAGGAGGCCAGGAAGGCTGTTTGCTCCAAGTAGGAAGGGGTAGCTGTGACCCCAGCTGGTTGCAGCATTGGGCATCCTGACAGAGGGGTCACCATGCCCTTCCCCTCAATGCCACACCATGTCAATCACTACAGGTGACCTGGGAATAATGGTTTTTAAATGACTGACTGGGCTTCTGCTCTGAGCTTTGCTCAGGTGCATGAAGAAACTAATTCTCTCTTTAGCTCTCAAAAAAACCCCAGGATGTATTTCCTGTGTTCTCATTTGAGACCTTGTCTGGTGTGGCTGGAGGACGCCAGGCACCCAGTGTGTGCAGGGCACTCTGCGGAGCAGTTGTGGGCAGAAGGCTTCCCAGTCCTCTACTCACTGCCATGTCCATTAGGTGTCACAAGTGTGTCAATGTAAAACCTTACCCAGGGCATTCATAACACACCAGGTCGCCTTCCTTCCCGGTGCTCAGCTTTCCATCCTGTTGCCAGAGGCATTCTCAGAGAGGGCCAACACAGGCCAGACCTGGTTCGTAGTGCCAATGGAGGTACCCCATCAACAGTGCCCTCCAAGCTTGCTTTTCCACCCCATCTCATCCCACATGCTCAGTTTACATGGTCACCTTTAGGGAGGCAAGATCTCCGGTACTCTCACGTGTTCTGCTGCTGTCTTCTGGGTCTTCGTGCGTTGTAAAACCACATCTGTCCTTCAGCCCTTGACCTCATGTTGCCCCTCTGTTCCTGGCAGCTGTGCTGGGACATGTGGCTGCACCAATGACACTAGTCACAACTTGGTACTCCAGAGAAACTCAGGGATCCCCTCCAGGGAGATGTCCACTTACAGCTACCCAGGGCACACATACCTGGTGTTTGTGGACCTGGAAGATAGTGAATGTTCCTGCGACCCGCCCCTGTGCTCCCCATGAGCCTTTCTCACCACGTCCCTGTTGGTATGGCACTGTCCTGTCTCTTGCTCCTGTTTTCTCTCCCTTTTTTCTCCTGTTCCTGCTGTCCTTGCCATTGCTCTTCATCTCCCACCTAATAGGTGGACTGCAGAGAGAAGTTTCTCAGCTGGCTACCACCACCGTAACCAAGGGACTGCATGCATCAGGTGAGATATGTTGGTGCTTGTAGACCCAGGGCAGGGCTCCCATGTGGCCATGGGCAGAGTCCTGAGTGGTCCTTGGCGCTGCTGCCTGGCTGCAGAAGCAGGGGTGCTGCCTCCTCCACCTGACTGCACCTCTTAACTCTACAACACATCAGGTCTGTAATGCATCCCATCTGCATGAGCACAAGGGTCTGCCCAGCATCCAGAAATCCCCAACAAATGCACAAAGTCCTCCTTCTACCCAGAGATTGTTGCGTGGCAGAAGAGGACCTGTTGGAGAAACCTGAATGCAGGCTGCTCTTTTCACAGGCCACTGGTTTTGGCACTGAAACCTTCATGGAGGGATTGTGTGTTTTGTGGTTCCTCCTTCTCTGTTTCGCTGTGGATCAGGTGGTGTGTGCGGTTTGGGGGGGGGGGGGGGGGGGAATTTTCCTGTAGGTCTTTTCAACCCTGGGAGGGGGCTTTGTGGGTTTGGGGGTGAGGGAAGGGCAGCCCCGAAG
>WYDI02022460.1:42802-112866 GCA_009867235.2 Psittacus erithacus
TGTGGGGGGGGGGGGGGGGGCGGTGGGCGGGGGGGGGTTGGGGGGGGGGGGGGGGGGGGGGGGGGGGGGGGGGGGGGGGGGGGGGGGTAATTTTCCTGTAGGTCTATTCAAACCTGGCAGGAGCTCTTGTGAGTTCAGTGGTGAGTGAAGAGCAGCCCTGAAGTCACAGACACTGTGGTGGCCTTGGGGGCTGAGATGACTTGCACATTTGAAGGGAAGGACAGGCTCTGTCCGAGGCTGCTCCTGATGGCAGCGCATCCCTTGCTCAGGGTTGGGGGGGTTGCAGGGTGAGCAGAGCAGAGGCAGGGTTGACCTCCAAGGCACCTGCCATCGCTGTCTGCTCAAGAGCTCACATGTGCATGGGTGGGATCAAGCCCAGGAACCTTCCCTGTTCCTGTCTCTGGCTTAAACCACACCTGGGCCAGCTTGAGGGCACCTTGCAGCAGGAGACACTGTCCTGCTGCAGGGATGAGGATGACATCAGAAGTAGCTAGGGCAGCACCTCAGAATCACAGCATGGCTGAGGTTGAAGTGGCCTCATCTGCTCCCACCCTTCTGCTCAAGCAGGGCCGCTGAGAGTCCCAGCTGCCTGCTCTGTGTTCTTGCAGGCAGGCATGAGGCACAGCTCTGGGGTGGGAGCTCTGTGCTTGCCCCTGAGACAGCTTTGCCATGATGTTCCTCACCCAGTGAGTGCCTGCGGTGTAAGCTGGGGGTTCTCCTGTGTATGTGTGAGCGAGATGATGTGGTGGGCCCTGTGTCGGGGAGTGGCTCCATATCTGTGTGTGATGGGCAGCTCCTGTCTGGCAAATACCAACTGTTAAATAAGAAATATATTTAAATACAGATATATGTATATTAAAACAAATAAAATTGATCCTATTAAAGCTCCAACACACAGTGGCTGGAGGCAGTTGTGTGCTTTGTGCCAGGCTCTGTTGGGCTGAGACACATCTAGACGGCAGGCACCCAAAATCCCTGCAGCAGTGGGGGACCAGCCCCAGTCTCCATCTCAGTGAGCAGCAGCCTCCTGTCCCAGGCTCAGGGTCTGCTCCCCCTGAGCAAAGCTTGAGCACCCCAGAACCCCGGGCCATACTGTCTGGATAAATACCTGAGTGCTCCAGGTCCTCTACCTGGGACAGCCAGCAGCATCCCCACTGTGACACACGCAGGACAAAGAGCCAGGATGGGCAGGGCTCATGGGAAAGTCACTTTTAATGGTTTATTGCCAATGTTACAAAGGTTGACACATGGTCAGACAGGCGGGAACCACACCGGAGTTGTAAAAACACCACAAGTCTGGGGCTGTAGTTTATTCCCCAAAAAAAATAGGAAAAGGGAAAACAAATTAATCAATCAAGGTTTGCCTTGGCCAAGCTGACTCTGTGTCCCAGGAATCCTGGGGCCTGAGCCAGCATCACCACAGCCCCTGGGTAAGCTGGGCTTGGGGTTAGCAGTGAGATGGGCTGTGGGGTATCCCCACGTCAGCCTGGGCTGGGGCAGCAGGCAGTAGATCCTCCTGAATCCATAGGGCCTGGGTGGCCCATGTGACACCAACCTCGTCCTTCTTCCTGCTTACAAGAGCCCCCTGTCCCCACTGCAGCAGTGGCAAGATGTGGAAAACAACACTCCCATCAGTGCTGAGGGCCAGCAGCAGGGAGTGGGTGCCCAAGGGAGCTGTCAGCGCCCAAGGGAGCTGTCAGCGCCCAAGGGAGCTGTCAGCTCCCCAGGCCCACTTGGAAATAAACCCTTTCAGATGCTGATGATTCCTGGAGCATCTCCTGGGGTCAGCTCCGGCCTAGACTGGTATAAATCATCCTTGTCCCATTGACCTCTGCCCTGTCCCTCCTGAGGCCGCCTGGCCAGGGCATGTCAGAGAAGACCAAAAACAAAGAAGTTTGTGCTTTGTATACGAGACCCTGCCTACACCGAGGGGCTGGGGAGAAGTGGCTGAGGCTACTTACATCCCTCAGCCCCTCACATCCCCCTGGCAAACTATGGATATGCACACACACACACGTACAGATGGGAAGGGGGGGTCTCCAGAGGGCTGGGGGGACAAGGCACGGCCATCTCCCCAAAAAACACATCGGTATGGAGCCAAAATAAGTGCATTACCGGCCCAGTGGTGATGGGGAGCATAGAGGTGCCAAGTGCACTCCTGCCCCTGCAAGCACAGGGCCCAGCACCCTGCCAGCAGCCACTTGCCCCTTAGCGTTTTCCTTCTGTAAGCCACCTACCTCCCCATGACACCGCTGACCTGAGGTCTGTTGATGGAGGGATGTGGCTCAGGCAGGTGCCATCAGCTACCAGCAATAGTGATACGCTGCCCCACACTGCCCTATTTCCCCTCAGCCCCATGGCATGCCCCGCTGCTGGTGTGCTGTGGGCAGTGAGACCAATTGGGGAGCCCATCTTGCCAAAGCAAGGTTTAGGAGGACAAGCCGAGCTCCCCCAGACTTCCCTCTCCCGCTCTCAGCACCAGTGGGCAGGGGTAGGGCTGGTTCCCCTGATCCCTATGGCCTTCGGGGCAAGGAAGGGGACATGGGGCTCAGCACTGCCCCCAGCGCTGGAGGGCGGCAGGGGAGGGCTCTGCTTTCCCCATCCCCCTCGACAGACACTTAAAAACACACACAGAGAAAGGAAACCGTAACCTTATAAAAGACACCGAACGCAAACGCCTGCATGTTTGGGGGCAGCCCTGGCCCCGCTGCCGCCTCGGCTCCCCGTGTGAGCGGCTGGGCAGGCTTGCTCTATGGGGCCGAGCGGCCGGTGCCCCCACCAGGGGCCTAGGAGCCGATGATCTGGCCGGACCACGTCTCGTGCTTCGTGTGGGGTGCCAGGTTGGTGAGAACCACCTCCACCGCCTGGAACTTCTGGTTCTTAGGAGGGATGGGGCAGACCTTGTACGTCACCTCGTCCCCCTCCACCGGGACATACTCCCCCTCGATGCTGCAGGAGAGGAGAGGAGAAGTGGGGCAGGGGCCAAGAGCTGGACCACCCAGCACCAAGGAAGACACCCAATCCATCAGTTGCGCCTTGGGGGTAGAGGACAGGCAGAGCCTCATCCCCACATCTCAGAGACCTCCTAACCCCAGCCTGCAGGTCCCCAGCCCCACCCATCCCCAGACTTACTCAGACACGTGCACAAAGATGTCCTCTGTGCCATTCTCAGGGGTGATGAACCCATGGCCCTGGGAGCGAGAGAACTGCTTGCAGACACCCTTGAAGATGGGGCCAGCGGAGGCACGTGCTGTGCTGTAGGAGGAAAGGGAGGGAGATGTCTCACTGGGGCAACAGCACAGAGTGAGGTTTGATAGGAAAAGACAGCATTCCTGGTGAGAGTATACGGATCCCACCTGCAGCACTGCAGGCAGGCGGGTGCAGAGATGCTGAGTGCCACAATGACAACATGCACCAGCCGCAAAGAGTCCTGCTGGTGACTGCAGTCCCTGCTCAGCTGAGCAGGACAGCCCCAAGCCCACTTGCTGTGTGCTGGGTACTCACGCTGAGTAGGTCCTGGTCCTCTTGGTAGGGAGTGGGCTGGGTAGGTCCCGCAGCAGCAGGTTGCCACGCTCCCAGATGCGGCTGCCCTCACGCTGGAAGGGGAAGGTGGGCCACACCGGTGACTTGGGTGAGTGCAGCGGGGGCACTGCTGGTGGGGCGCTGGGGTCTGATGACATGGTGGGGCTGGCGGGCTCCTCCGTTCTGGGAACGGGCGGGCAGGTGGCAGGAGAAAGGGTGCTCCGGGTCTCCTGGGTACCTGCAGCCAGGGGAGCAAAGGTGGGTGTTACAGGACCCCCCCCCCCGGGGAGGGGTTTTGGCAGCAGGGGCAGTTTGCTGTCAGGAACAGCCCCTTCTGCCCCCAGCCCACATCTGTGGGTGCAGGCAGCACCCTGATGGCTTTGGTACTGAGCACCAACACCAGGTGACAGGAAAGCCCATCCTGGTTTGGATCAACCCAGGATATTCATAGATTCATAGAATGGTTTGGGTCAGAAGGGACCTTAAAGCTCATCCAGCTCCAACCCCCTGCCACGGGCAGGGACACCTTCCACTAGACCAGGCTGCTCCAAGCCCTGTCCAACCTGGACTTGAACACTGCCAGGGATGGGGCAGCCACAGCTTCCCTGGGCAACCTGTGCAGTGTCCCACTGGAGCAGTTAAACAATCCAAACAGTTCCAGCAAAACAACCCCAAGGGAAGGCAAAAACCTGGTTTGTGGCTTTGTCTTTCATTTGTTTCAGGATAATCCCACATATTAGAGATGAAGTCAATAAGAAGCATGTCCTGGGAGAAGGAGCAACTGAGTGTAGGCTGCCATAGGCAGGGACCATTTTGGGAAGGATGCCCATGCAGTGCCAGCACTCCAGGGCTCCCGGTCCCAGCCTCTGAGATATTCCCACAGCCTGGGATTTCTGCTGAAAGGATGAAGGGAAAAGGCTGAGCCAACACGTAGGTCAAGGTCAGGGTCTGAGGGCCCCCCACCGCTGGAGGCTGCCTCAGTGCTATGGGATGTGAGACCTAAGCCCAGCCCCAGTCAGCAGCTTGCTGTCCACTGGCCACATCCCTAAAGGGAAGGGGCAGTGGGAGGCCACTGCAGGCTGCCAACACCACACACACATTACTGGGGCACCTCAAATGAGCCACGACAGCTCAACCCCTGCCGCTGTGGTCACTGGGCTCTAGGTTTTGGCTGGCATCATGTGGTTTGCAAGGAGGTAAAGCCCAAGGAGTAACCCTGTGCTGGGATGTGCAAGAGGTGGCCTGGCAGCCGAGTCACCCACAAAAGAGCAGGAGCCAGAGCAACCGTGAGCATGGCTGAACCACCCTGAGCATGAAACTGGGGGCCTGAGCAGTTTGAAGCAGGTTTCCCCCCTGACATCCCATGTTGTTATCATCCCCTTCCCTGCCAGCCCATGCAGCCCTTCCAACCCCGCTGAGGCATGCAGCATCCTTTGGGAGGACACCAGCACACAACAGGAAACCCGGGAATAGTTAATTTGGTTTCTGACTCATCTGTGGCCCCTCGAGGCACAGTGGCTCTGGGGCAAAGCACAAAAGGGGGTCACCTCAGCTCTGAAATTAGCAGGCACCAAGGACATGGGAAGAGATTTCTAGAGCAGCTGAAGTGTTGGGAGGGACCTGCTGACTCCTGTTCCCCTTCCAGGGGGTCTGCCCATCCACACCTCAGTTGGTGTCCTAGTGGTGTCTCCCTCTCAGCCCTGCAAAGCTTCACCCCAGGTTTCAGGCAGCAGAGACCACACTAGAGCCCCAAAACAAGGCAAAACCCACCACTTTGCTCTTGCCCTTCAAGATGACTTCCAGCCATCACTGCAAACCCCTCTGAAATGTCCTTCCCATCGCTGACTTCCCATCCACCCCTGCACCAAACCCTTCATACGCTTCAGTAGCTCCTCTGTGCCATGAAGCAACTGGAGCACAAGCACCTGCCTCCTGCTCCACGGCCCGCCCGCACCAGGGCTGCTCAGCTCCTGCCTTACCAGCCTCAGCATCTCCTTTCATTCCTAGGCTCACCATCTCCTTCCCCCACGCCCAAGGAGCTCAGAGGGGCTCATGGAGCCCCGCAAGCAAGACATCCGAAAGCCTGGGCGGCCACCACGCTGCTCCACTGCTCCCATCTGTGCCCCCCATCCGACCACCCTGCCTGTGCTGGCAAGCAGCCTGACTGCTTCTGGGAAGCAAAAAGCAATGTGGTCCCCAACAGTCACTGCAGGATCTGGCGTCTTCCCAGGGGGATCAGGGTTGGATGAGCGGAGCAATGTGGGGAAGCGGCCCTCAGTTCTCTGCCACATCATGGAGCTGACACTATGAAAATGGCTTCGCCACAGACTGCCTCCTCTGTGCTGCTTTTACTGAGGAGACCTTTTCGGTTTCCCCACCAGATTAGGGACAATGGAGGGTATTTAACCTGAATAACGATGCTTGGAGCAAACTATTAGTATGCTGAGGGGGTTGGCTGGCACCAGGAGAAAGAGCTTCCTCCAGCAGGTCCACGTGAGGCTGGAAAAATGGAAGTTTCCCAGAGGGAAAAGAAAAACAGGAGGGGAAGGGGAAGGGGTGTGCAAGAGGGGAAGCCCTGCAGGGAGAAAACAGCTTGGCCAGATGAAGTGACAGCCAAGAGTAGGTCTGTGCCAGGCTCACCTGTGGGACCAGCACAAGCTTGGGTGCCCTGGAGGGCCTCCTGGTTTGGGTTGAGTGGTGAGGAGCAGGAGCCTGCTGGGCATAGCCGAGGCAGAGGAGGCAGAGAACACACTCCTGAGGCCTGAGGATGGCAAAACTGCTGCATGTCCCCATTAGCTGAGCTTGCCCCACATGAGAAAACAAGCTGAGTGCAACAGCCCTCAGGCGCTTTGGGGAGCTTTCGCTGGTCCGTGGGGATGTGGGGAAAGCCCTGGCAAGGCGCAGCAGCTCACTGGGATATGTACAGCGACAGGGCACAGCAAGGCTGTGGGGTCCCCATCCTTGGGGATGTGCAGCCGCCTGGACACATCCTGCTCAGAGGCATTGCACCTAACTCCTGCTTGGAGTAGGGGTTAGAGCAGAGACCCCTGTCCTGTGGCCATGCTAAGGTTGGCTCCCAAGGCCAGACATGCTCTGCTCCTCTCCCTCTGTTTGGGGGCCATCCTTTGGGCCCAGCAACCAAACACCCAGCTTTGTTGCTGCCGGTGAAGCTGAGGCTGAGCAGGAGCTTTGGCACCACGAGGCTCCAGGGTGGTATCCTGCCTTCCACTTCATTTAAATCCCCGCAGCAAACAAAGGGACTGAGGAAATTAAACTCAGCAAAAGCAGGCTGAGAGAAGAGGGGTGACATGAGCATGTCCTTGCTGGTGTTCCCTCTCCCCGCAGCCCCGCTGGAGACCAGGGAAAACCTCTCATGTCCTTCTTCCTCTGTTCTCTACCCCACCACCCTCTGTCAGCCCTTTCTCCATGCTGCAGCCCCAGCATGTGACAAGGAGGAGGCACTTGGAGGCATTTCCCCTTCTCCATCACCAGTGTCATGCTCCCTTTCGCTGGGACCACAAGCATCTGTCCCCATCACAGGTCCCTGCCAGCTGGGCAGACACCTCCCTCAGCACCATGCCCATTGCACGTCCGTATACAGTGCAGGGATGAAATCCGGGTCACTCGAGGAGGCAAGCGGAGGCCGCAGCAGCCCAGCTCTGGTGTGGGACTCGGGAAGCCTTTATCCAACGTAGCCTCATCCCCACAGCCACTGCCGGACCTGCACCTCGCTCCTCCCTGTCTCCCCTGAGTGGCTTTGTTCTGCAGGTCCCCTGGGGTGACAGTCCTCTGAGGAAGGTGCGCAAGCAGCACTGAGACCAGCGCTCCCTGGAAGAATGCTTCTCATAAAAACACCCCCAACTCTGCCTGTGCTCCCAGCTCCCCATATAAAACATCTCAGAGTGAACCCCAAAGCCCTCTGGTGACAGGGCTTCCTTCCGCAGCAGCAGCCAGCTTTGCTTTTATGTTTTTCAGAGGGCAGGCTCCCGAGCCAAGCTGACAGTCGGGAACGCTTGCAGGCAGAACGTAGGAAACCCAGGCCAATTAAGGCAGACAGGCAGTAGACACATCAGCTTTTATCTCGAGATCCAAGTACCCCATTCATCATCAGCGACTGAAAGGTCTGTGCTTTGTCAAATAAAATCACTGTCTCTCTCTGTCTCTTTAAAGCCAAACACATTGACTTGGGTACTGTCTGTGACCTTGTTTAACTAAACAGCCCTTCAAGGTGCCCCCAGAAGGGGGGAAGGAGCCTTTTGAAGAGGCACCTGCCTCTCTCTGCCACTCCCCGTTCATTAGCGGTAGTGAAGAAAAACCCCTCACACTTCCCTCAGCCAGGCAGGGGAATGCATATTTAATTGGTTTAATGGCCCTCGGAGAGCTGGCCCTCCCACATGGCACTTCTTTGTGCTCCTTCCCATCCGCTGGAACCCCAAGGCTGCCCAGGACGGATGGATGGACGGGTGGCTGCTCCGCCAGCGGCTGTCACGCTACGGCTCTGGTCGTGACCCATCATCCCCTTTATGGGCTGTTTCCCTTCACGCCACCACATTCCTTTGCAAATCCCTGGCTCAGATGCTGTCTGCCACCATGCTTGGGTCTGCCGAGTGCCGCCGCTCCCCCTGCCCCAGCCAAGGAGCTGGAAGTTATTTTCTCCCTGCTGCCTTTTCTAGCAAGATCCTGCTTGGGCTCTTCCCTGTCACTCGCCATCATGCTCTCTCCATCTCTCATGACTGTCAGCGGCCCCTGTTCAGAAGCCAGGTTTACCTCCCTGCTTTGTCCACCCCAGTAGCAGAAAGGTGTCTGTATGTCAAACAGACCTCCCATCTTCGCAGCTGGTTGCCGGCAGCTATCTCCGCACCCCACGGAGCAGGGAAACCGATGTTCTGGCCCGCCGCCATCCTCGGTGGAAGCTGATGCCCCCCCCAGACCCAGCCTGTCTAGACACGGGCTGAAACACAAGAGCTACACCCCTCCAGACGCAGAAACGTGCCCCCAGAGCTCAGCACAACAATAAGAATACCACATTACAGCTGCTTGGCACATTCACGTGCCAAGGGACCCAGCAACAACGTGGTGCTCCGCAGAAAGCCCGAATCAGCACCTCCCGGGGGCTGCCGTGAAGGGCTGGAACCAGCTGGGGAACCGGGATGGCTCCAGGCAGGGGTTGGCACAAGCAGGTTACCCCTTGCTGGGCTGCGTTTCTCCATCCTCCCTCGGAGGAGGCTCACAGCCTTGGCGTCTGGCAGGTTTTTATAAATGCTGTCTCTATCCGATGCTAATGAAAGCCCCTCAGCCCTCCCACCCCCCTTTCTAGTCATGCTGTTAAGAGTTAATACCAAGCAAAGCAATTTCCTTGCCCACCCTGCATGTTAAAAACCCCTTTGCTGAGACAAATTACTATAGGAAAAATAAACTAGGCGGTTTTTGGGGAATACAGACTGACAGCATCCTCTCCCTAGCTAAGCCAATCACGCTCACAACTCCAGGGATCTTTGCTGAGATAGTCTCGCCTACGATACAGCCTGCTTAGCGCTAAAATATGAATGTCACCTTTATGGATCGATTATAAAAAGCTCCCTTAGTGCTGGGCTGCCCAGTTCTCCAGGAGGCCATGGGGGAGAGCAAAAAGGCTGCCAGATGCAAAGGAGAAGCAAAGGGAGAAGCCATCATGGAGGCTTGATTTACCTTTTAAGCATATATGCATAATCTTCACTCCCAAATACCAAGTTTATAGGATTAGGTTGTTTTGCTGTGCTTGGTTTGGGTGTTTTTTTTTTAATTAGAACAGTGTCTATTCAAAGACCTGGTGCAAATGTCCTCATCTATGTGTCCTTCCTTCCTCCTTTGTGGATCTAACTTGCCATCAGCAGGAATGAATAGTGCAGCCAGTCCTAAAGAAACCACAATTCAAGCCCACATCATTATCAGCCCGGTTTAATCAGAAGGATTTTTTACAGACCGCCTCCCCTTCACCCGGCAGTCGGTGAGCTGGGTCCAGCTGATCTCAGCCTCTCATGGCAAAGCCCTGGCTATTTGCCCCCCAGCCACAGCAGACATACAGTACTACACTGCCGCCGCCGCCTCCAGAGGAGTTATTGTTCCTGAGGCTGGTGGGGAATAACCGAACCGGAGGAGAGAAGTCGTGCTTCAGCCTCGCACCTCTCCACCGTCAAAAGGAAAAAGCAGGTCTGAAAGAAGGTGGCTGTGCACGAAGTTTAACCTCCAGCCACAATAGCCCCAGATGGCCATTGTGCCTCCCCTCACTCACCTCCTTAGCACTGACGGGCTTCCTGGAGCTGCGCTCTGCAAAGCATCGGCGCTCGGCGGGGCCGAACGCTCCTCCGCTGCCGTGCGAGGAGCAGCGGTCTCTCCTGCAGTCTGGCTGTGGGGGGCTTTCTCCGGCTATCGCCTCCCTGCCTGCCGGCTGCCTGCTGATGGACCTGCAGGATCTGATGTGTGGATGATGTGCGCCTCGCACACACACACACACGCATCCGCACGCCTTCCCTGACGTCAGGGCCCGGCCAGGGGGAGCGGGCAGGTGGGAGGGCTCAGGCTGGTCATTTCTGAGCTAGGCTTAAAGGAGCAAGGCTGGATGGGAGGCTGGAGGCTACGAGTGACAGGCCAGGGGGGCTGTATCACTCCAGTTATGCAAAGTGACGTGCATCGGTGCATTGCTGGCATGGCCGGACGCAACAGGGCAGCCCCACAGACAACGGAGAGGGAGAAGGGGCCAGGAAGTCAGGAGAGTCCCCTGCAATGGGTCAAGCCTCTCACATGTCACCACAAGACCTACTGGTGCTGCTGCAGCCACTCTCCCCATATGCCCAAGCCTGCAGCCCCCAAGCATCCATGGG
Source organism: Psittacus erithacus (assembly GCA_009867235.2). Classification (NCBI taxonomy): domain Eukaryota; kingdom Metazoa; phylum Chordata; class Aves; order Psittaciformes; family Psittacidae; genus Psittacus; species Psittacus erithacus. Next base: position 53,185 of record WYDI02022460.1, read on the forward strand.
TGTTGCAGTCACTCCCAGCACAGCCAGGGGAGCACATGCCACAAATCCACCTCATTGCCCCATGCCCCTGCTCTGGTCTCATTTCTAGCAGCACACTATGCCAGCCCCCTCAGCCTAGAAGATCTTCCCTTTCTGGTTTCCCTTGTGCCAACATGACTTTGCTCAGGAGAGCCATCTCCATGGGCAAAGGCAACGTCATAAGTCGGCCAGAGACTTTCTCTCTTGAGGGTGCAGGGCGATGTGATGAGGACAGGAATCAGTTGTATCCACTGGGGAACAGGGCGAGGAGTAGTGGGGTTTAAATTGCAAGGAGTGAGATTCATGCTAGACATTAGGAAAGGCTTTCTAACGGAACAGACAGTTAATTACTCAAGTAGATTGCCTGGGGAAGCACCAGAGTCTCCATCACTGGAGGTTTTTAAGAACAGGCTGGGGAGGCATCCTTTGGGAGGAATTCAGGTGGTATCAGCCTCATTTTGGAGCAGATGGGTGGACCACACCAGTACCTTAACACGCAGGGCCCTGTGATCCTGGAATAAAGTTTGCAAGAACCCCAAACAACCATGGCACAGTGTCAGTGCTGCAGGAAGCTGCCATGGGCATCTTGTGACACGGGGTAGTGGTGAATTGCTTTTGGTTTCTTACACAACTCTTTCCTTGAGTCATTCTACATAGATGAATGCGATGGTAGCAATCAGAGCTGTTCCACCAATGACCCCCAGGGCTGCAGGGTGGCATACAAGTAGTGTGGGAAGCTGTGAGGCATAGTGCAGAGTCAAGAGACAAGGTAACAACTGCTCCACTTGGCTGTATCCATCCATCCATCCAGGTAGTTGGGTGTTGATCTGTGGCCATCCCAGGGGCTTTAACAGAGGGATCAGACCACAAAGTGGTCATGTCCCTCCTTGTCAATGAACTATAGTGCAGAAAAAGGCTCTGCACACAGACGAGACCAGCCCATGGCAAGAAGCACTGAAACCCCAAGTGCTGGTGGGTTCTGCCATTGCCCATCATGCTCTGTTCAAGCCTTCTCAAGCAGTTTTCCACAGCAAAACAGGAGCCCCATTCCCCCCTACAGACACCAAAGGCTCATCTCCCCACTCTACCCTTCAAAACCTTGCAAAAGAAGGGGAGAAGAAACCCAGCCAGCTCTCAGTCTTCATTCTGAATTTCTCCTGAGATGGCACATCCTCTCCTGGGGGACAGCTCTACACATCCACATGAGTTGGGTCCTGAGCTGGGAACAGCTGGAGGCCAGAAGAGTTATTGTACATTGTACACTGATGATCATAAATACCTGTACTTCCCTGCCTGGTTTGTGGTACACCAGGGTTAACCATGTGTCCAGTCAAACAGTATCAACTGAACAGAGGGGACAAGTGTCAGAACACGACTCTTGCCACGTAATCACTAAAGGCTCTTGACAGAAAAGGCACAGGGAACTCGAAGGATGTTTGACCGGAAGGTGGCTCAGGGCATGCACTGCAGCAAAATCTGAAGTATGCAAAACTTATAAATGGAGAAGAGGGGAAGCTTTGATCAGACAGTGGAGGTGCTGGAGATGCCTGCAGAGGTGGAAGCAATGGCAAGAGTATGCAGGACTTTGTACATGAGATAATTCCTTTGGAGTCAATCAAAGGAGGGCCAATAGAGTCTAGATGCAAATCACCACTCACCTCCTCCAACATCTCTCATCCAGTTTTCTCCAACAGCAACAGGGATGTGCGGGGCAGAGGACATCTTAAAGCAAAATAATCTGGGGGTTCTTTATAATTTCCTCCCTTTTCTGAGCCTTCAGATAACATCAAATAGTATTTTCCAGTTTTCCTCTACAATTGTGAGAATGAGAAATGTCAGGGATTTTCTTTGAGTGACAGGAAGACCCTTGTGCAACCCCTGGATTCCAGCAATTTAAGTGTCAAAAAAAACCCCAACCCCAGCAACTGAGAACCATCCTCCCAAATGTTGGAAAAGGCCCAGTACTGCTGAGAGAGACTTCAGAAACTTTGTGGTTATATATGAAAAGGTGCATACCAGCCCTGCAGATTTGTGGGTATTCATTGTGTCGGTACTACTGGGACAGAAAGAGACCACTCAACACAATGGGGCTGTTCTCCAACATCAAGATACCTTAGCTGCTGACTTAAACATAGTATAACTCCTAGTGCTATCATAGCTTAGTTGAGACAACACTCAGGTTTTACAGGGCAAAGTCTGGCTTCTGTTTATACTTGTACATTGGAGATGGTGTTTAAGAAATACAGAATTCCTCCAGGGAGAAAGTCTAGGTGGTAAAGGAGCAACATCCATCACGTGCACAAAGGGCCAGGCACACACTGCTTGGGATTTGGGAGGGTTACCTGCAGAGGGTGAGACTGGAAACCATTTTCCACAGACTGTGATGTTACTGGTAAAGGATGAGAAATGGCCAGCCAGACTCAGGTCTGGTGGTGTTTGTAGCCTGGTATCTAAGGCAATGAAGCTCACCCGATGCTGCCTTTGCCAGCTTATTCTCCACACATTTCGATTTGTTTTCCCCACAGTCGTATCAAAGTACCTGCAAGTGTTCCCAAAATACGTAGCTATGCAGAGAAGTGGAATCTGTTGCCCTACTGAGGAGCAGCCTGCAGTGTTCAGCCCTTGTTGGCAATCATAGAGCTGACACATGAGAGAGAATCTGCACATCCCCCATGCAGAAAACCTTGTTTGGTGCCTGCACTTTATGAGATGCCAAAGACCCAACCATAAGACACAAACAAGTATGAAGCAAGGCCTCACAGACCCACTGCTCACAGGGCTGTGGATTGGGGTGATGGGAGATGCACCTGCTTTGTATCAGGTACCCAAAAGCCCCCCTGCTGGGGCATGGCTATTGGAAGCACAAGAAATGTTGGCTCAAGGACAGGCTAGAAATGGAAGTGTGATTATGACTTTGTCCAAACTCACTTCTCTCCATCTCCAATGCTCTCCCAGTTATTCAGCCTACTCTTCCCCTGAACCCTTGCCCGTATTTAACCTTACAGTTCTTATACACAAAAGTATCCTTGACAGTATTGAGTCTAACTTACACCTCCTCCTGTGATACCAAGGTTATTTCTTCCCCTGCCATCAGAAGAGAACTCTGACCCAGAAGAGGGTCAGAACTATTCTCTCCTCTAAAAACATAGCTCCAGATACCCACAAAACCTGCTCTCCAGCTAAAGGTCAAACCTTGCACTGCCAGAGCTGCGTGAGACCAGGACAGAACAGCAAGGGATGCGGTGCGCGTGCCAGCAAAACTGTGCCATGCCGAGATTAGCGCAGCCGCAACTGCAGTGCAGGAGGAAGGAGCTGCTGAAAGGCTCCCTGAAGTAGGACGAGAAGAGTGAGAAGCACTGGGGATTTGGGCTGAGGTGTTCTGAGAGAGCAGCGCCTGCGCTGCTGGCAGCAGAGCTCCCTGCTGACATGGTGGATGCTGCTTGAAGAAAAATACTGCTCTTCTTAGGTTGTTGACAGGGGAAAAGTTGTTCCAGGGCCCATTTAATACAAACATACCCAATGTGTGCAGACCAGCCATTAAGAAAGGACAAACCCACAACCCAACAGATCCTGGTGAAACAGGAATAATTGCAGAGAGATCAGAACCCCTTGGCCAAGACAGGTATCTTTTTAATGAGGCCAAGCCATGGTGTTTCCAACTGTGTTTTCCCCTTCCTGTCCCAATGCAGCTCAACGTTTAATGATTCCTCACCTAAACCACTCATTACCGTCCCGCTATGCGCTGCTGGGGGTGGTTGAGGATGACACACTCAGCCTTGGCATCAAAGCTGCTGTGCTGGCAGTGCAGTTTTGACTGTCAGCCAGGGATGTTTGGTTTTCCTGGTGAATCCTTTTTTAAGCACTCTTCAAACGGCCTCCTTTCATTTCTCACAGACATAAGCACACCCACTTGTTTTCTCCCATCCCTCATGCTGCTTGACTCGCTGCAGAATGCCTGTTTTTAATACATGCACAGAATAAACTATGCCAGCTCTATGTGATGTCAATTTGTCCCCGGCAGTAACCCTGACCTAAGTATTGGGCAGCCACCGCCCTGAAGCAGGCTTCTAGGCAGAAGCGGGCCATAAACCCACCCAGATTCGCTGGTTAGGTAGGCAAACAGCCCGAGTGCTGGTTTTCGGAGAGGCACAAACTTTGACCTCTGCTGCCCTGCCGGATAAGCTGATGAAAACGACAAATGAAGCGACTACAACTGCAACTGGGGATTGTTTCAGGCGAAACATCAGCCACGACCCAGGAGCCACTGCCCGGGGAAGACACTCGGGGGTGGGGGGCAGGTAAAGGGCAGCCTTGCACGCACTGCCAGGGTGCTGAGGAGAGTTCCGCGTTCACACCAACCAGAGCCAGGCCGCACCGGTAACGGCAGGCAACGCGCCGGGCCCCACCCCGCCCTGAGGAGGGACAAAATGGCGGCCGCGGGGCGGGGTCGCTGCAAGGTTCCTCCCCCACGTCCCGTGAGGGCTTCTTCTCCCGTCAATCAGCGGGCCCGCCCGCCCGCGGGAGGCCATTGGCTGAGGCGCCGGAAGTGCTGTGGGGTTGGGGAGCGTGCGGGGGCATTCCGCGTGTAACAGGTGGGTGAGGGAGCGGCTGAGGCGTTGCCGGTTCGGTCCGGTCCCATTCCGTCCCGTCCGGTCCCCTCCCCTCCCCTCCGTCCCCTATACTCTACCCCCCTCACCCGCTGAGCTCCCTGTGCCGAGCGGCTGTTGGTGCGCTCCCCATGCTCCAATACAGTGGCGGCCATTTGGTCGCCCACCCCGTTTCGTGGCAGCCTTCAACTCCCTTCCTCGCTTTCAGACCCCCATGTCCTGTCTCATTTCGGGATATCCAGGGCGCTGCTCCGCTAAACTCCGTGCAAGGCGTTGGGGGAGTCCCCAGTTGTCGAGGTCTCTGGTTGCCCTCGCAGTGCTCCGGTGCTTGAGGCTTTTGGTGTTTGTCGCTCTCCTCAGAGGTGCTGCTCGCCATCATGTTTGTCCTGGTAGAGATGACGGACACAGTGAGAATTGCTCCCTGGCAGTTTGAGAGGAAACTGAATGATTCCATTGCGGAAGAGCTAAACAAGAAACTGGCCAATAAGGTAAAGCGTGGGTCATGTATAGGTTGGTGGAGGCATCATAACGTCCCTGAGTGTTTCTTGTTCCTAATGAGATGTGTGGGTGAGGTGTCAGAATAGATGAGATGTGAAGGTCACCCCAGTAACCGAAATACAGGAGAGTGTAAACAGATAGCCATGTATCATCTCAAAGGGGACTTTTTTGTAATGGCTACTGCTGTAATTGGAAGATAATGAGACACCAAATGGGGCAGAGAAGCATGGAAGAGAACTGAGAGTAACTGCTGTTTGTGTGTAGAGTAGCAATCCAAAACTCAGCCTGAAAAGCTGATACAAACCAATCCATCCAGAGGAGGGTATTTAAGAGAAGGTAGAGTCACAAAATGGTTTGTGTTGGAAGGGACCTTAAAGCTCATCCAGCTCCAACCGCCTGCCACAGGCAGGGACACCTTCCATTAGACCAGGTTGCTCCAAGCCCCGTTCAGCCTGGCCTTGAACACTGCCAGGGATGGGGCAAGCCACAGCTTTTCTGGGCAACCTGTGCCAGGGCCTCATCACCCTCACAGGGAAGAATTTTTTTTTACGTCTGAAGTGTAGAACAGCAATACTGGAAGAAAAAATAAGGTATTAATAGCTGGCTTGGTCTGTGCTTAGTACTCAAAATACAGTGTGGCAGTACAAAGTTGGTCTTTGGTGCATGATAGAAACAAGTGTTCTGTCTCTGGGCAGCCCCAGGACTGCGATTAGCATGCGGCTTTCAGTGCAAAGCAGGGAACGTGAAGGGTGCTCAAAAGAGCCACCTGAAGTGATGTAGGGTTATGAATAGCAGGTTATAGGGACAAGTGACAAAAAGCGAAGGTCTTCCCTCATCCACTGATGACTGGTGGGGCCTCAGATTTTGTATGCTGGGAAGCCCTCTCAGAAGTAGCAGAGAAACCAAGATCTGTCCTTGGCTTTCCCCAGAGCTAATTTAGTTTAAGACAAAGGCAAGCCTAGAGGCTTCTGAGAGTGTAACTCTAGCAAAAAGTATGCTTAGCTTTTGGACAAGCTGTAGGGCTGGTGAATGATGTCTGTGGGCAACTGTTTGCTGTCTTGGCAACTGTCAAGTTCTCTCACCGCCAACAGTTGCCCCAAGGGTTTCTGTTTGTAGCCATGCTCTTTGCAGTGCCAGTGAAAACACTGCTCGCATAACACTTGAATAGGTTTGGGGTTCCGCAGCAATGCAGTGTGGTTTGGGCTTCGGCTGTTGAAAGGAGCGTACCAAAGCAGCCACCTGTCTGTGGCCTTGTTTTGAAAAGGTGTGTGTAGTGTATAAGTTTCATGGTTTACTTGTTTAACCTGATGGGTTGCTTGACTTATTGGTTTTTAATTGCTTTCTTTGAGCAGGTTGTGTACAACGTTGGCCTCTGCATCTGTCTGTATGATATCACAAAGCTGGAAGACTCATACATTTTCCCTGGAGATGGTGCATCTCATACGAAAGGTATGTGCTTGTCCTCAGTTACATAGTTTTGCAGAGGGTTGGTGATCTGGAAATGTAAACTGAGTTCAATTGTTAAGGAAAGTAAATTTAAAGGAATTTCTGAAGTTCGTCACCCTAACTCCGTTCCTATAAAGGAGGGCAAGAGAATCATGGCAGAAGTCTCTTTGCACTTTTTGGGTACAAACATAGCTTTAAATAGCCAGTCCTGTTAGCTTTCTCCAACAGTCCCTCTCTGTTTTACCACTAGAGATGTAGGTGTGGAGTGAGGAAGAAGTTAATTTAATTTAAAATGATTGGAAACCTGCATGTAGAAAATAAGTTTTATTAATTATTTTGTGGGTTTTTTTAGTATTTGTTTCTTTTTGAAGCTTATTTTCTCTAGCTACAATATTGAAACACCTTTCTGCGTAAAGCATTTGCACAGCATTTGATGCTGTTTTCCTAGCTGGAAGTTTTGCTACATCTTTGAGACTTAGACAGATCTGGTTCAGCATACACGTCTAGTGACTTTTTGTTTTAAATAAGGAATGACTAATTTCTTTGCTTTGACTTCTGGCAAATCTGTCTGAGTGAAAACTGGAAGTAAATGCATAAAACCAAATTTTGCAATATCTTTAAAGTTAAAATAAGTTTATTTAAACTGGAAATAGATGCATTTGTTTTCAGTTTCAGTTTTCACTGTGGAAGTGGAGCTTGAGCAAATGAAGTATTTCCTGTTAGAAGCGAACTTGACTGACTGAATGTGGCTCCCCTTGTCCAAGTTTTAACTCCAGGAGAACTTGCTCCCCTCAAATAAAAGCTTTCTCTAATATTTAAGGAGGACGGCAGGCTTTCCTCCTTGCTTCAATCTCTGTTCAGCTTCTTAACTTTGAACTATTCCTTGAACTGAAAATGAGAGGATATATTTTCTCTGAGCTTGGGAAAAAGTCTGCTTTCAGAATCTGGGATGGCACTTTGATAAATCCTAGTAATAACTCTTTCTTTAATACACTAACTGATTTTATGTAAAAGAGGAGCATTGAGTACAGACAGCTAAAATTATGTTAAATTGCTCGTAGCATTGTTCAGGTAAGATTAGTTTGGGATAGCATTTTAATAATTGTAAATGCAAAATGCTTAGTTAGAAACATCTTGTTTAAACTGGAAAAAAAATCCAGTTATGTTGGAGTACCTTACTCTGATAATATGTGATATCAGTTATTTAAAGAAAATACAGCATTGCTGACAAAGGTAAAAGGAGCAGAAGTATTAGGAGAAAGTATAATTTCAACTGGTACTCTTGGCCTTGGAGCATTGTGTGGGAATGCTGGGATCATAACTTTAGCACAGGCCCCGCTCCGTGTTGTTCATCTTACAGTTTCATTCTGTGATCTTAAACTCTGGCAAGACTGAGGAGCAGGGAACAGGGCACTGCTGGGCAACAACTCATACAAACTAGTCAGGAATCTTAACTCCTGTTCCTGTTTTTCTATCTAATCAATGCCTGTAAGGAAATTGCCAAAGAAACCGGGAAAGCATTTTAGAGGGCATACAGGGTGTGGGATTTTGTTTTAATGGCTGTCAACCCATGGAAGGAGTCTAATTCACTAACATGGGCGTATTATTAATGATCTGTTTTCTTTTTAAGTGCATTTCCGCTACGTGGTCTTCCATCCCTTCTTGGATGAGATCCTCATTGGACAGATTAAAAGCTGCAGTCAGGATGGTGTTCACGGTAAACCACAACTTCTAATGCTGGGGGCACACAAGCTGCAGAGCTCTTAGGGCTGTTGAGATACTGTGACTTCAGGTGGTATTGCACTGTCTGTAGCCTGGTTAAAGACTATTACTGACCTGTAGCACTGCTCTGATCTGAGGTAGTTTGAGCCTGGCAGCTTCCCCTGCCCTGAATGGTTTTGTCTGCACTCCTCTCTCCTTTTGTCATTCATGTGCATGCCCAAGAAGAACAGGCAGCCCCATTCGGAGCATAGACTGGGTTTGTTTTCTTGCTTCAGTTAACTTGTTTTTTCAAAGTGGTAGTATCTGCTTGATCTGATAGATCTTCCCTACAGTTCTCTGCAAATCCATGGTTGCTTCCTGTACCTAAAAACATGGCAGGAAAATGTCTTTGTGAGCACAAAGTGCTGTCACATTCAGGGAATACATAATTGATGAGCTGCTTTCCTTTCTTGTAGGAGTGTTCCACAGAGACAAGCTTCTCTGCTCTGTTGCTAAGCCAGGACAATAAGATTATCCTGGCTGTGTGTGTTGCTGAATTTGGGCATGTCCACATTCTGATAAAAGTCAGCATTTTGAAATCTCAGGAGGGAGGTGGGGGCTGTTCTAACTTTATATTGGTTTGCATTTAATATGTTACATCTGTGATTTCTAAGCAGTTTTCTGTTGCAGACTTCTGTAGCATCTGACTCATTTCTTGGAACGCTTTCATTTCCACTCCTGCTCCAAACAGCCTTTTCCTTTCCCAATGGGCACACAGACTGTGCCCTCTGTTGCTTTATGGACTTTCAGCTGGGTGGTTGCTTTGCTGCCAACTGAAATTGAGTGTTGTGGCTCAAAGAGTAATTCCTGCACCACCTCCTTCCTGAAAGAGGAAGGAGAATGAGTCGAGAAATGCACTGTAGGAATCGCTGTGGTACATCATTTGCAAAGAATTGTTTCAGTCTTCATCGAATTCTTTCCTCCACAGTTTCTATTGGATTCTTTGATGATATTGTCATCCCACCAGAATCCCTGCAGCAGCCAGCTAAGTTGTATCCCTTGATCACCTTTGATAACTTTACTACTTCATTTCAAAGGATTGTGCAGTGCTGGCCCAACAGCATTCACTGCTGCAACAATGGAGGTGCTCAGTGGCAGAAGCTAAGCCGTTGTGTCAGGCAAGTCCTGCAGACTGTTATCACAGCCAGACAGGGGTTTGCAGGATCATTGTGCCTGCTAATGGAAATGAATGGCAGCAGCCCCTGAACAACCACATTTTAATCCCTGCCTCTAGTCTTGGCTGCTGTTGAAGGCAGGATGCAGGTTTTACCACATTGTGTGATGGCGAGATAGGCATCGTATGTGTAATACACTTAAGGTAAGGTCTTCTTAGGTTTGAGGGGGTTTGTTCGGGAGTCTTTTTTGTTGCTGTTTTTTATGGGGGGTGGGGGTAACCCAAACTCTGCCCTGTGGCATACACCTTGAAGCAGGAAAATCAGAAACCAGACGGGGGTTCTGTGCAGATGATCACTGAGGAGGCTCCACTGCCCTTGGAGAAAGAGTAGTGAAAAGGCTTTGAATTGAGTCTGCTCTCAAAGCTATCAGGAAGTGATCTGTCAGGCAGAACACTGATAGTTTCCCTCCTTAACCCTTGGCATGGCCAGCGATGAAGCAGAGCAGGTGTGGGTGTGGGAATATGAGACAGAAGAAGGAGCCCATGATCTTTACATGGACATTGGGGAGGAGATCCGCTTCCGAGTCGTGGATGAGACATTTGTTGATACATCGCCAACGGGTCCAAGCTCTGCAGAGGCTTCTGCTTCCAGTGCCACGGAAGAAGTCCAGAAGAAAGAGGCACCCTACACTCTTGTGGTAACTATGTACATTATTCATACAGCTTTGTGAATGCTGTGATTTTATTCTATGGCTAAAATAGCATCCCTTCCCTGAGGAACAGATTGCTTTAAGATGATGGTGAAGCAGAGTCATGAAAGGAAAGGAGTGGAAAAGGGGAGAAACGAGATAATTGTTCTTGTGGCTGCTCTGTGTTTGCTGTCTGTTTTTACCGGAACACTTTGTGGTTGTTGGTAATGTTCCTCCTGGGGGGCTGATTTAAAGAAGACTGTGGGTGCAGGCTCTGCACGTAGGAGTGAGCACAGGAGTACAGCGCTGGGAGAACCACAGCAGCTAAACTGTCTTTCCCAGTCCATGTTTTGGCATAAGACCCACCTGAGTACAGTGTGAGAGAAAGATGGATCTAAACCAATGAACAATGTAGGGACAATCAGGAGGTGGAATGGGTGCTTGAATTTCAAGTGTTGAACATTGGGGGTAGTGTTGACAAGGCTTCAAGGAGCCTGGGCAAGTGCTGGGAAGGCTCTGATTGGGCAGGGAAAAAGCGAGTAGCCCATCCATAACTCAGAGGGGTGAGACAGTAAATTCTGATGTGTTTCCTCCTGCATTCCTTATGCACGTTCTCCTCTTCTCTCTCTGAACAGGGATCCATCAGTGAGCCAGGTCTGGGCCTCCTGTCATGGTGGACAAACAGTTAGCTGCCATCAGCGCCTGCTCCACAGAAAGTCTTTCCGGTGGATGTTTGGGGGATAATGGGGTCCTGCTGGTGCTCATTGCTCCTCTGAAGCTGAATGAGAAATTAGACCTGCCATTCTGTGTTTTCCCCTTCAGCTTCCAACCTGCCAGATAGAGACAAGTTGCTTTCAAGAAATGTCTTCACTGATCTGTAGAAGTGAATTTACAGGCACAAAAAGCCTTGAGCGCAGCAGCAACAAACTCAGCTGGAGCTTTGGTCTCCTGCCCTGCAGGGAAAACTGGGGAGGTCTTTGCTTGTCTGAATTAAGAAGGGAGTTGCCTTCAGTGAGTGAAAGCAGGAAAGAACGCTTGTCAAGGAGGATTGCTTCCTTGGGCTGAGAGCTTGCTCTCAGAGGGGTAGAAATCTGCCCTTCTTTTGACAGGAAATGAAAGAGCAAAACACTGGAGTTAATAGAGGTGTGGTACTCTTGAGACCTGGAAAATGCTGGTGCCAGGAGAGGTGGTGGTGGTAATGTTCTGCTGGGAATAAGAAGTTCATCCATGGATGAAGTCAGCCAAAAAGAACTGTAATGATAGTAGTTTACCTAAAAGTAACTTGGGCTCTGTGAATATGACCACTGCAGAATGCTACAGGTTGCTTATTGTGCTGAATGGAAATACTTTATTGTACGATCTGTATTTATGTAGAATGAGCTAAACTTTGCAGGAGTTCAACTGAAAGCTCATAATTATGAACTGAAATGGACCAAGACTGCTTTGAGCAAGCTAAATGATTGTTTGTGGGGGTGTGTTAATATGAGAAATGGAATAAATAGTAAAAACCACATAGCCTGCCTTCCTGTTCAGTTTGTGGGGGGGAAAGTATTAGCTTCCTGACTAGCAGGAAGGGAAGAGTTGCCTCCTGCAGTTCAGCTACTTGGATTTCAAGGCAGACAGTGTTGCAACCAACACTTTTCTCTGACAGCCAATAGCAAACAATTGCCATCACCCTCCCTGACAGCAGTAAAACGGAAGGGGGGTAACAAGACAGTAAAATCTATGCAGGGCCCATTGCCAAGAGAGTGATGCTACACATAATTACAAAGCCAGGCACATTTGGCAGGAAGGGGCTGTAATTCCCTGGGATAGTGGGCCTGCTTAACCTCCAACTGGGAAAACAAAGCCTGAGTCACCAGCACCCTTCCTGCAGTGTTGTTAGAACTCCTTAATTCTGAACTGTTACTCCTGGTGCATTGCCCTAATTAAAAGGGAGTCTGGAATTCTTTGGGTTCACATAGTAACTGAGGTCCATCTGCTCAGACAATAAGCTTAAAGAGTGCTGTCTATAGCGCAGTGGTGCTCAGACATGAGCAAGCATCCAGCCATGGAGGAAACAAACTGCTTGCAGAAACCCCAGCTGATTGTAGCAGTGGAGATCTGGGTGAAGCACAAGGGGCTGTTGTGGGGTAGCAAACAGCCCAGGTACCTCCAAGCAGCTCAGCTCCCATTTCACAGCATCAGAGCTCCCAGAAGTGGAGGGAGCTGGTAGCTGCATGGATTTACATGCTGTTCTAACAGGATACTCCTCAACCTCAGACTCCTGTTGTGGAGAAGGCAGGTACCATCCCATCTCCCCAAGCAGTTCTTTCCCACTCTTCCAGCAAGTGACAGGGGAAGCAGAGGCTGAAGAGCAGGATTATGAATACAACAGCACATGGCAGAAGAGATGGTCACATTCTTTATTTTCATTTTAAATCTTCAGCCATCAGTAAAACGAATGGGCAGAAAACAACCAACTAAACAGACAAAACCCACCTTAGCCGGTCATTTCCAAATATAAATAACTGGGGGACAACTGAAACTGAGCCAAAATAGAAAAAGGGAGTTTAAAAGACAAAGGTGAGCCTAGCTGCACTCCCTTTTCATCGTGTCAGTGAAGAGGAAGTACCATAACAAAAGGAAGCTATGGTTACATTTGATCAGACATTTATTCCAACAGGAGGCATGGAATTGCACTTTGATGAAAATGCCGAAGCGGAATCGAGTCCAATGCACAGGGTACATTGTGCACATTTAGCTGGATTTCTGCTGCAGCTCCTTCATTCTGTTCAGGGCACTGCCAGCTTGAAACCACTCTATCTGCGACTCGTTGAAGGTGTGGTTCAGCATGATTGTTTCTTGGCTCCCATTGGGATGCTTGATGATGCATTTCAGAGGCTAAAGGAAGAAGACACATTTTATTCCCTCCTCTTTCAAAAGGGAGCAAATTACTTGAAACTTCTCACAGAAAAATTCCTACATGTTTTCGAAGAGTTGAAAATGGAAAATTGGAGCTCAGGGTGGGTTTTGACATAGATCAGACATTGGGAAGAAATTCATCCCTGTGAGGGCAGTGAGGCGCTGGCACAGGTTGCCCAGAGAAGCTGCGGCTGCCCCATCCCTGGCAGTGTTCAAGGCCAGGTTAGACATGGCTTGAAGCAACCTGGTGTAGTGGAAGGTGTCCCTGCCCATGGCAGGGGGTTGGAACTGGATGAGCTTTAAGGTCCCTTTCAACCCAAACTGTGGTCACAGTTCCTTCTAGGGAACACCAGTGCTTAAGGCAGTAAGTCCAGGAATTCACACCACCATACCAGGGTTTCTCATGACTGTTCAGAATAATGCAATCTGATTCTGACTTGCTCTCTGGCCCTCTGGACTGCTAGTGCCAAGCTCCTCACGTAGCTGCCTGGCCACACTGCCCAGCAGCACTTGTGCTGCCTCTGGCCCCTCTTGACACCCTTCCCCAGTAGTAGCACATCCCTGCCCATGGAGTGCAGTGAGAAGTTACCTTTCCAGGCGCGAAGTCTGCCAGCCCCACGATGCTCAGCTTGTCCACAGGATGAATCTTGTTGTAGTCTGCTGGGTCAGCGAAAGTGAGAGGCAGTAGACCTTGCTTCTTCAGATTGGTTTCTGCAGAAAACAAACCACCAAGCACACTTGTAACAACACACTGCAGCAGATCAGGATTACTTTCTGGCTGCCCAGTGCTTCTCAGCTAGTTACTATCTTTGTAGCAAAATCAGGATCTCTGCTGTTTGTGTCACATCTAGCTAGATACACAACAGGATTCCTGACAAGAGTGACCTCACCATCCATCAGCAGGTAGACTCTGTGCCCAGAGGCGTAGACCCTGGGGCAAGGTAAACACCACTTCCACCCAAACCAAATACATCCTGTTTACACAGACCACAGGGTAAATGTGACTCACCATGGATCCTGGCAAAGCTCTTGGTGATGATGACCCTGCCCCCCAAGTGACGTGGCTCCAACGCTGCATGCTCCCGGCTTGATCCCTCACCATAGTTTTCATCCCCAACAACTGCCCATTTGACACCCATTTTCTGTGACAAACAAAACAGATTTACATTTCTGCAGTCACTCAAGTGAGGAATTAACAATAAATATCCACCCACACATCTAATTCCAGTGCCACACTAGCGACATTGCTGTCCTATGACACCTTCTCCCAAAAGGCTCCCTTTGGGATTAAGTGCTTCACAGCAGTTGGGCACTGCCATCCTTCGCTAATGAGGGCTGGAGAGGACTCATCAGAAAAATATACCTTGACTCTAAAAATAAATTCTGCTTTCATGTTTTAGTAATTCATGGACTTTCCACTTCAATTTAAACTCAGCCTGCTTTTAAATTAGCTTTTAAAATGGAAGGGGTGTGTGTATGGGTATTCAGGCACTTGCACATCTCCTTGAAATCGGGGGGATTAGTCCAATTTTGAAAGCACGTGGCAACCAAATTCTTCCCGACAGCCACTTTAACACTTCCAACAGACCAAAGCAAATCTTTGCTGCCACCTTTCTTTCCATGGTCCTGTGTCAGAGCTGCATTCACACCAGCCATGATCCCTGCTCTACTTCTGGAAGCAATGAAGAAAATTTTAACTTCTCTCTACTGGAAGAATCAATCTGAGACCACTGCCAAGCTGTCCTGGGGGTAAAAGGACACTTCAGATTCTAAGCCAAGCGTTAAAAATGAAGAGGACAAGGGCAGAACATATTTAAACATTAGACTAGCCACAGATTAAATGCTCCAAGAGGCAAGATTTAGTCCCACTCTGATGACACCCATGCCTTCTAAGGTGTGCAGGTGCCTACAAGAGTTCTTCCCCTTTTGTCTATTATTTCTGGTCCCCTCTGGGTCATAAGACCCTCTTCCCCATAGCAAGTAGGGACAGAACCACCTATAGGAACTGCAATCATCAGAGGAAGAAGACCCAAGAAAAAGCCTCAAAGCTGAGTGAATCACAGCTGCTGTTACTTGACAGCAGGAGGCTGAGGTCCTCAGTCTTGGCACAGGCTGCCCAACGTGTAAACATCCTCTTAAAACAGGATGCATCAGGGGAAAGTCTCACCTTGTAGTAACGGGCTGTGTCTGGGACTGGGCCAAACTCCTGGGTTAAGGCATTCCTCACAGAGTTGGCTTTGCCATTTTCAATGTTGATGGCACCGATGAGCAGGTTGTTGGAGATGTTGTCCAGATGGCCACGGAATTTGAGCCATGGTCCAGCAGCAGAAATATGGTCAGTAGTGCATTTCCCTTTTACCTAAAGGGTAGTAGAAGAGAAGAATGTGTTAGGATGGATCAGTGACTTGAGCCGTCCTCAGCACTTTTATTGTGAAGGATCCTTGCTTCTCTTTTAAAGGCACAAACCCAAGACAATTGCATCTGTTACAGAATGATGGCACTCTAAGGCAGAACACAACAATCATTCTGCATGTGCTGGCTAGGGAGAACATCCCTTGTTCCAAAGGGTAAATCACAAAAACAAGCTTAGCCATGACATCTCCTGCCATGTCCTCCCCTCCCTCAGTAGCAGGTTCTTCAGGTACAAAAAGCAATTAAGCCCTTCTTGCTACAGCTCGGTGTCCCTGCTGGGGGAGTCCAGCAAGATGCCAAGTGTTTCCTCTAAGTTTCCAAACTGCACAAAAGCCTCCTCAGCTTGTAAGAACAGAATTCCCAACCAGAGATAATGGTCTTCCAACTGGTAAGTGCCAGGGTGCTTGCAAAGGAATTGCCTGTGTCAAGCACAGCTCAGTATGGCCCTTTGGAGTACCTGTGGCTCTGTGTACTGAGAATCAGCAATGTCCCTGAAGGCCAGTTCCTAAGGGACTGCATTTCAGAACCAATCGCTGTATTAACTGAAGCTTTCATCCTGGTAACTCACCACAGGCAATGAAGAGAAACCCTTGTCTTCATTAAGAGACTGAAAAGCAATGTTTAACTACTGGGAAGTAATTTTGTATAAAATGGGAGGAGAACACACATACTGATGGAAGAGAAGTTCTTAACTACCTCATTTCAGATAAAACGCATCATACAACAGTCAGGCATTTATTAGAGATGCCAGTTAAAGAACTCACCCACCTTTCTACTGCAGATTGTAACTGGGACAAATTCTGCAGCCTGCATGGTATGGGTAGGATCCTATGACACTGTATAACAAGCTTCATATTTCACAGTGCTAGCTAACCACTAGCCCAAGTTATAACAAAAAGAAGTATCAGAAGGAAACATCTGGAAGGAAGATCCTTGATTCACTTCCCTCAGAAATGTGGTTGTAGGGGAGGGAATCACAGATAGCTCAAAGGCACATCCAAAGCTTCTAACAACTGATGTGCAAACCCCTGTTTGAGCAGTCCTGTCATAGCTGGTGTTCCACCACTACACTACTGACCTTGATGAGGATCAGCATGTCTTCTAGATCCTTGCCATCCCACTTATCAAAGGGCTCAAGGAGCTGGAGGCGCTGGCTGGTGGGGCTCACATCCACACGCTGCCCGCTGCCATCCTTGGGAGGGTACTGATAGGTGTCCTGGCCTGGGTCAAATGCCTTCAAAAAGAAGAAAGGAAAATCATCAGACTCAGCCATCCCCAACAGCACATGAAGAGAACCAGCCAACACAGACAACTGCATCTGTTCTAGCTTCAACCCTAAGGAGGAGGTCACTTCATGAAGTTCTCTTACTACATATAAAACACTACTAGGGACAGGCCTCCCCCCCCCCGGCTCCCCACTCCATCGCCAGACCCAACAGTTACCATCTTGGGCAGCTCATCTGCATCAGGTGCTTCTAGTTTAAACTTCTTCCCGTCTGCTCCTGTCAGGTAATCTGTCTCAGGGTTAAATTTTAGAGTACCAGCAATGGACAGGGCTGTAACAATCTGAAAGAACAAAAAGACAGACACATTTAAAGGCATATTCTGCTCCTCCTCTCTTAATCTGAAAGTCCTGTACCCAACAATCCCAAAGCCAGCAGCCAAGCTACAAACCAAACTAAACAGGGTCTCTTCTGCAAGCAGGGGTATTAGCTCCCTAACACCCTAAACTATTCGATGGCCATTTCCTCTGGCTATTTCTTACCTCTGGAGAGGTCACAAATGCATGAGTCTCTGGGTTGGCATCATTGCGACCTGTGAAATTCCGGTTGTAGGATGTAACTATTGTGTTTTTCTCTCCTTTCTTGATGTCCTTCCTGTGAAAAAACCAACCATGCTCATAAATCCAAAGAGAATATTGCTTCTAGATGTCTCGCTGCTAAAATCCCCCAGCTTAATTTTGGTAACAATCCCTGTCTTTTGGAAACATGAATCGGTGCCTGGACATGTTGTCCTCCCTTAAGTACAAGCTCAAAACCAAGCCATACACTGAGACTCCTGGAGTAGTTTTCATAGCCCATATTGTGCACTGTTGAACTGTCTAAACAACAGCCAATGAAGTACATTGCCTTTGGACATCCCACCATTAGCAATGACAAAGCCACCTGAGTATGTGTCTCCCATCCCTTCTATTGGGAATTTTCCTCCCTGTCACTCCGATGACTGAAGCTGGACCAGCTTACTTTTCCTATTTTAAAAGGACCATGCAAACTCCAGTCCACAATCTCACAGGTAACAAAACTCTCCCTATTTTTTGCCTATTGTAAGAAGCCTCCAGGTGTAGCCATTGTGCAGCTTCACTCATTTAAAGGCTCAGTGTCAATCTGCAGTGCTTGATTCCTCCTCTTCCAGTGCATGTCAGACAGCTATGGCAAATGGGGTTTTAAGCATTTAATTTTTAATTCCCAGTGTGTTATTTTCACAACGAGATTTCACTTCACAGAGCACTTTAGGAACTAAAAGATACACAGCTAGAGTGAGGTCTTTCACTTTACCTGTCCCACTGGCCAATGCAGGGCCCACAAGCGTTGGCAAGAACCAGTCCTCCAACATCACGCAGGATTTTCGCCTGGGGGCAAAGAACAATTTTGTTACTGGTAAAAAGCCTGGAATAAGTTCCTGGGGTTGCTCTTTCAGGGAAAGAGGACACCAGTCTTGAAAGAGAAAGCACCAAGCCTGAGAAAATTCACCTCCTTGTTTCACTTGCACGTTTTGAGTCACTTTGGTAAATACATAAGGTTTGATCCCAGTGAAGCTGTAAGTTAACACTGGGGACGAGCACAGGATGACTTGCCCGGATGATCCCATTCACTACCTACTTCAAGTTGAGCAATGCAGCTACACACAGATACTTGACTGAAGGGCAAGGGAAGGTCTGACTGATACCTACATGCTTCCTGTCCACATAAGGAAAGAACTGGTGACAGTGCAGGAGGTGTGTGTGCCAGCTCAGACTGTTAAGCAAACAACTCTGTTAAGAGGGCAGCTGTTAAAGAAAGGTATGACTGTGGACTTGGTTGGAGGAGGTACTAAGCATGTCCACATATATATAAAGACTTGGTCCTCACGCTGTGACAAGCATCTTAACATTTACTAAATACCAGAACTAATTAAAACATGATTTCCTGCACAGAATAGGGAAGAAAGTAGGTGAAGGTTCCTCTACAGAAACACTCATTTTAAGTCAAATATGAGTTTTGCCATAAGGTTAGTCTAAAATGGGAACCACCTTCCAAAAAAAGTGCATGCTTGCATCCTAAACTGTTCTTAAAGGAGAAAACTGGATTGCAGGTGGGTACTGGCCCATCATCAGCCATGGCCATCCACAGAACCCCAGAAGTATGAGGCATCCCTTGCTATGCATACTGTTGTTTCCTCAGGGCCCCAGTTCCTGGTATCTGTCTCAGCTTTGCCCAGTTCCAATCCCATTCTTATATGCCCAGGTAGTAAAGATAGCAGGTCAAAACACCATCAAAGTGACAACAGGACCCACAGACATAATAGCACACCAGTAATTGCACTTATCTAGTGATAAGTGAGGACAAAGTTCAAAAGGTTTGCATTAGTTATCTCTGGACTCAGGAGTACTGTGTTGGAAGAGAGTTTAACACCTAAGTAAAAAGAGCAGCCATACTCACATAACCGTCTCTTTCAATGGTGGCACGGATCTGCTCTGAGCCTGGAGTGATTGTGAACTTAGATTTGCACTTCAATCCATGTGCTAGTGCCTGTTTTGCCACTGCTGCAGAGCGCCCCATGTCCTCATAGCTGGAGTTGGTGCAGCTGCCAATCAAGCCTGCAGTGTTTGACAGAAACAAGGAGGTGGTTACTGCAGGCCAGGTTCTAAGAAGCTTCTCCCTGACCCATTCCTCAGCAGAAAAAATAAGGGACAAATGCCTTTTCTGCTGACAAGTAATCTGAAGCTGTTCCAGGTACTAACATTGCCAAGCCTCCCAGCAATATAATGCAGTCACAAGCAATCCCTTGTCCAGCTTTGGAGGTTGCACAGTCAGAACACGCTACCCGGTCACTAGTCTGGCTGTTGTTTTACAAGATCCAAGGGTCACCTGCTTGCACTCTGGTTAAGCAAATTAGCACAGAGAAGTGTTGTTCCACAAAGACAGAAAAGGCTTCAATGAAGAAACGAAAGAAATTATGAAAGGAATGCATCCTTTGTCACAGTATGAAGACCACATGAGGACATACTGTGCCATCCTGACAGCATTTTGGTGCTAACCAGCAAAAAAATAAATTCTCTTTCAGTTACATCAAATCCATGCAACAGACTTTTAACAAAGGTGCTCTTCAACCAGTAATGTTCAAACCAATCATTCAAAAGTTTCGAAGAAGGTAAACACACTTGTCTGCCTCTTGAGATTCAAATCCCTCCAGCTATCCCACACCTCATCCCACACACATGGCCCAGGGGGTCACTACTCTTCCAAGCAAATTCATACAGCTGTGAAGAGATGACACTGCAGCAAAGTCAAAGGACATACAGCAGTAATTAAAGGGTTAGATCCCAAGCTATGTGACCAATAGCTTATCCCAAGACAGCAACATTTATGCCACAAGGATGAAGGCAGAGGAAAGAGCAAATGCTACCCACCAACTCTGATATCAACAGGCCAGCCCTCCTTTTCTGCCACAGCACCAATATCTGACACAGGGTGCGCTAGGTCTGGTGTGAAAGGTCCATTGATATGTGGTTTCAGCTTTAAGAAACAGTGACAAAGTCAGAAATTACAGGAGCCAAGAAAACCCTCAAAACACAGCAGCAAATAAATTCCTTTCATAGCTCTACCCAGAAGCTGTTTAAATAGGATTCTCAGACACCAACACCAGCAGCTGTCAGTGAAGCAGACCTAAGCATTTTTCCTATGTTCTAGCACAGCACCAGGGGTGTCATGTCAAACTCCCAGCTTAGTCCTCATTCACACAAAGCAGAGACATAGCATAACATGCAAGACAGGCAAGCAGAAAGGAAGCCTTACCTCACTGAGGTTGATTTCTATCACCTGGTCATAATGACAACCAGAATCTGGTACCAAGTGTTGCTTGAATTCATCTGCTAGCGCAGCTATGTCTGGAATAAGAAAGAAGTGAGATCTGAAAAGTGTAGTAAATAAGAGGGAAAAGAAAAACCTTGGAACAGCTAAACACAGGAAGTCTACCATATACTTCCCCAGCCACTTCATCTACAAATTCCCTGCTTGTATCAGATGACCTACAGGATCCTGAAAGGTCAGAAGTCACCACGGACACCATTGTAGGAGGATACTGCTCCCAGAACACACCTTCGCTTGAACCCACACTTCTACCCACTTCAACCCCCAAACCCTCTTACCAGCTCTCCCAGTCTTGCCCAAGTATTTCTTCATCCGGTCATTGTAAGGGAAGATGGATGTGGTAGCTCCGATTTCAGCCCCCATGTTACAGATTGTTGCCATTCCTAGAGTAGGAGTGGGAGAAGAGAACACAGGGTCAATGAGGAAGTCCAAGGCCACCCAATCCTCCAGAAGTCAGTCCATGGAAAAGACAGCAAAGCCAAGAGAGATGAGGGCATCAGCTACAGAAACCTAGTTCCACAGCAGAGGAAACACTGACTACATAATGGCTGGCTCAGCCTGTCATGTTTCTGTGCCTGTTATCAGACTTCTCTGCATGGAAGGAGCTGAAAGCTACACTGATTCTTACAGATACTGGAAGTGATGACAGGGACTCAACACCCTGCCTGCACTGAGCACCAAATATATTTACAGCAGTGAGCAGCATCTCTGCTACCTGCAGTGAGTGTCCTGTCAATCCATACCATGTCCCTTTACTGGAAGAGCCAGAAATCTGCATTGATGGAATACAACAAAAAAACCCAAACCATTTTCTCATGCCACTGGGATCACCCATGCCTTTCAAGGATGCAGCAATGAAGCTGCTGTTTTACATTTAATGAGCTAGCAGCAGGTATCACAGGTCAAGTTCTTCTGATTTCAAAGAAGAGAAATCCCAAATTGCTCTCAGCTTGTAAACCCAAATACTCCAAGTTGTAGCCAAGCCATGCAAATGGAGAGAAGCCCAGCTTGAAGGCCACACTTCAAGCCAAAGAAAGGGACACTTCTCATAATTCAGTCCTAACTAACATCATTACAGACCACTGGTTCAAATTCAGCACCCAAACCCCATAGTTAGCTTGTGTAGGACTTCATGTTACAAACTGCTGCTTTCCAGTCATTCCTCTGCCCTGCTTTTCTAAAACTCATTTTCTCTAGCATCTGTCACATATGTATCCCCTTCAACCTGTTTCTTTCTTCTATTGATGACCTATTTTAGGCTGAAATGAAAATGTCAACTTCATCTCTGACTCTCTACTCTAAGTGTATGTGGGAATACTTCCACCCTTACTCTTACCCTGATGCACCATCTTAGAGGACTCTTCATGATTAACCATTCGCTGTTGTCAAAGTTACAAGAAGATTTAATGGAGAGAGGTCACTTTCTCACCAAAAGGGAGTGGTATTTTGTTATTCCACTCTCACCCACTCTCCCAGTTTGACGTGTACTAGTCGCCTGGCCAGGCTAAGGAAGAACATTTAGTACTTCTTGCCTCATTCCCTTCCCAGCCTCCACAGACAACTCAACACTCACATCCAACACCATTCCACTCAGATAAGAGATTTGCATTGTCTCACCAGTGCAAGAGATTGAATCCACACCAGGCCCGTGGTATTCAATGATGGCGCCTGTTCCACCCTTGACAGTGAGGATGCCAGCCACTTTCAGGATCACATCTTTAGGAGAACTCCAGCCTGAAAGCTTGCCAGTCAGTTTTACACCGATAACCTGAGCAACAGCAATGGAAAAAACATAAAATACTGACACCATTTCCTTTCAGCAGTCAAAACAATGCATCAGAATTTTTCCAAAGAATGTGGGTGGTCACAATAGCGAAGAACAGAAAATCCTGAAGTAGCAGAACATGTGCACAAGGGCTGAAATCACTGACAGAGCCAACTGAAGGGAGATCCCCACTCACCTGTCTCTCTCAGTCCCTGAATAAAAAGGCTGGAAATGGAAACTCAGAACTACCAATGAATCATAGACCAGCTGTTTGAGCCAGTGTGGGGTTACAAAAAAGACTAGAAGGGTATATACATATAATGCCTGAAAATTCATGTTTCTTATACATCTTGTATCTTGCCCTTCACATTGAAGATTAGTATTCCTTCTACTCCTACCTTTGGGCATTTGAGCTCCCAAGGGATTCCTGCCATGACATCTACAGCATCAGCTCCACCCACACCAATGCAGATTCCTCCCAGGCCACCTCCATTGGGGGTGTGTGAATCTGTGCCGATCAGCATAACTCCAGGGTAGGAGTAGTTCTCCAGGATGATCTGAAAATAAACATGGATTGTTTGCTTGCTTGCTTGTTTGTTTGGGAAAGAAAGGGGAAGACAGCAAGAAAGAAGACAGGAATAATAATCTAGATCACTTTGCATTTGTGGATTTCAGGAGCAGCAAAGTATTTCAATTTGGTTTAGACTGGAAATTCACTTCTGTTTCAAACTCCTTGTGGAGGATGTAATGACAGAATGAGGTACCACATCTCAGGCCCAGAATAGTAAGAAAACTTAGAAAGCAATCTCCATTTTTTCACTGGAAGACTCTTTCCTTCCAGTTTAAGCTTTTGCTAAGATGTCACCTTTGTTAGGGCTCAAGAGTCTGTTCCTTAGTCTCCACACCCTTAATCAACTTGCTGAGCAAGCCAGTTCACCTGTTGAGACCTTTCATAGTCTTTACGCTCTCATACCAGTAGAATACCAACAGGCTCCTCCAAACTGTACTGCCAGCCAAAACCTAATCACATAGAAGAATCCCTCACAAATACATCAAGATGCCACCCTTCCCTCATTGCTGCTATGGATTCCACACAGGACACAACTGTTAACAAAACCACAAAACAGTTCTTCCATGAAAAATGGTGAGTTTTCTATGGTAGCAACACAGTATAGAACTCAAGCTAACGAAGTTCTCACTCCATATGTGCTATACCAACATTATGGATTGCCTTTCTGGGAAGCACAGAACTCACAGCGTATGCATCACAGAACAGCCTGGGCAGAACTAAGGTGGCCCTTGATTGAAAAGACCAAGGGTTTGCTTCTAGTACTTCCAGCTTCATTTGCTTGTAGCTCACATTTGTATACTTGTGCCAAGAAAGGTCACTTTCAAGGTCTCACTTTGCCAGAGCTGGACTTTGAAGATGTACAACACAACCAGTTTTCTCCAGCCAGAGAAAGTCTGCTACAGGAAAGCTGGTAACCACAGCACAGAGCTATGTTGCCACGTGACAGATGTTACAAGTGGTTTCAGAGCGCAGATGACCTGAGGTGTCTTTTGGAGAGTTCACCTCTTCTGTTTCCTTTCTCTGTCGCATCACACCAAGGTAAGGTAACTTTAACTTGTTTTGTATCTCAGAAAACGTAGCAGAAAGCTCTTAATAGTACTTAGTCACAATTTGTCTGCTGAAAAGATGTTTACCACTTACTCATTCTCCTCTACACTCCTTTTGCTTCATGGTACACTTCAGATTTGACTGCCTGTACTCAGAGGGACAATCTAAAATGCCTACTAGACCCACAAAGGAAGTCAACCAAGACCAAGTTATGGAAATCCTGCCAGAGGCGCTGGTTTTAAAAAACAAAAAGCCTCATTAAGTGGCATGTTATTCTGGATGGTACTGGTCTTTTATGATGCAAGTGCTGTAATAAGAGAATCTCAGATCTGGAAATCACTTTGCATTTTGTTCAAATTCACATAGCAACTCGTTACACATTGCCATTCTTGAGTACTTAAAGTGACCTGCCCCGTTTGGTGTCCTCATATACCCTCCTGGCTTTTATGGAAACGAATGCATACAAAATAACCCTAAAAAGCCCTATGTTCCCAAAGCTGCTTTCCTTACCACCAAAAGCAATTCACATTAGCCCTATGTAGCCAGCTTCACAGCATCACCTTACTGTTCCAATCATACCACGAGGAGCCAGCCCACAAGCAGTTAAGATATTTCAAGCATCTATGATTTACATGATGTGTTGTTGGCACTACCTAATCACACATCAGGTTACAGGTTGACCAAAATAACCCTTCAGAAAACCACTATTGTTAAGATAACTGAGAGAGAGCAAGCAAGAAAACTCACTTGCCTCAAGGAAAGCAAGTTGTTTCCCCAAACTAGTGAAATTCTCTAAGGGTGCGCACCTGAGGTCTTCTCTTCACCATAAAGTAAAGGAGCCACTGCATGTTCAGAGACTGCAAACACACACACACACTTTACCTGGTGAATGATTCCTGACCCAGGTTTCCAGAATCCCACTCCATACTTGGCACCAGCTGTTGCTAGGAAGTTGTACACCTCCTTGTTTATGTCCTGTTCACACAGGGAAACGCAGAGCATTAGTAGCACATTTTGTTCCTCCATACATCAAGAGCTCATTCAAACACATCCCCTTCCCTCTCATGCCTGTCTGTAGTTTGCTCACAGTTCTGTAGCAGCTGGAGGGAGGTACATATTACTTCTAAAACCAAAAAGGATCAAGACTGCTTGCCAGTCAGTTGTAACAGGCCATTTAATTTCATCCAACTTGTAGCTCTAAAGCATTTTTAGTTTCCAGTTCCAAACAGCACAAGGAAAATAGCACAATTAAAGGAAAACCCTGCCAATAACGCATTTAAAAATGCTCTGCTCATTTCTTGTCTTCTCAGGGTGTTGGGTTTTTTAAAAACTTGTTTTCCTCTCTTCTATCCCCTGCTTCCTTCTCTACCAGCTGTTCCTTTTGCTTTAAAGACGCTTTGCAGACATTTCAAAGCCCTCAGACAAACATTTTGGCTTTATTTTTACAGATAAAGAAATGGAACTGAAAGCTGCTTGCTGCTAGGGGAGTCAGTGGGTGTCATTTCTCATTCTACCAAGTCTGCCATCTAAGACTTACACAATGCTGTCTTTCTTGCTGCAATATCACCATTACTGGTGGAGGTCACACCGTGAAAATTGCTTGTGAGAATAACCAGGGTTGCCAAGGAAGTATGACACTATTGTGTCCTGATAGTTCTTGGCAGAGGAGTGGCAGAATAGATAAGATAAGCACTTGGAGAGAGTTTCTTAAAAGACTGTTCTCATGCAGCTACCCTTTGGAATAAAGAGGAAGGGAAAACTGGAAATAATGGAAGAATTGTCTCAGCACATATTTGCTGAAGTTTCCCATGAGGCAGCAGCAGTTCTTTAAGCCTCGTTTTCCACTGGGAGTCGGGTCACTTCACTCTGTTTGTGCATCCCTCCCCCGGTAAAGCACGCTGATGTGCCAGGAGCACATCCAAACCACCCTCTGGCCTGCCAGCATTCATTGTGTGCCAAATGGCAGCAGCAGAACTGAGTCAGAAGGCAGCAGGACCTTTACTTGTTCTGCTCAGAGTGGATGGCAAAGGAGGGACTCGGCTCAGCTCAGAGCTGCAGCGAATATAACTGCACTACAGAGAACAAATAAATGCAGAAACAGGGGGAAGGGGAAGACAGGAGGTGAAGACAAGAAACTGGTTTATTTGCTATGTCCCAAATTCTTAATTGCACAACTCGGGCACAACTTAGGACTGAGACAAGTGGAGTGAGAGCTCCCCAAATCCACTCCTGAGCGGTACAAGTGGCTTTACTGTGGCCTGAAGGAGGAAGCCAGAAGCAGTTACTTCAACATCAGGAGTATCTAGAAATAGGTATGAACTAAAAATCTTAAAATGCAGCTGAGCCCCTCCAAACTGTTTACTGTGTGCAAATGTAGGTACCAACATCCAAGGCACAATTCCTCCTGGCTCTAATAGTGGACTTTCACTAGTTCTACTTGGAGTAACAAGATTTCCCCACCTCTCTACTGTGCTTAGAGCATGTTCTTCCTCAGCCAATGTATTGTGGTATGTAGGCCAGAGGTGAATGTGTCTATATTTAACAGAAGCCCCCATGAAGGAATAAGCAATAAAACAGTGAGTGGGAACTTTAAAAAGGCAGTGAATCAGCAATTTCACAACCACCACACTGAAACTCCCAAGTAAAAAACATCCTCCATGCTTCCATACACATTTATACCTACCCTCACTAGCCCTCTGAAAGCTGCACATGCTTCAGCTAGTGTTCTTCAGCTAATCTGTAGCAAAAAATTTGAGAAACAAAAGTAGCTATTTGCTCCATCCTCACAGGAGACACCAGCGCAATGCAAATGCATGTCCAGGATTTTTTTCACACTGCCATACTGTGGCATAAAGAGCGTAACTCTATAGAGTAATCTGTCTTCCTTTTGTTTCCCTTTGAAATAAGAATTTTCCTCTCCCTTAGCTGAAATACCTTCTCACACTCCAGAACACACACATGATGTGGACTTTCATCATTAAATCTAGCTTTTCCTACATTCATGGTCCATTATCCATGTGATGATGAATCTCAGCTGAAAAATTCCCAAAGATCCATTTACTGTGTTTCTTTGCTGCATCTGACCTGTTTACAGAGCTGACTGCCACAGGCAATCTGTTACCATATCTGATTCATGACTGTCCTTCTGGGGGAAAAAGCCCAAAATGGAACCTTTTCCTTTGACCGGAAGGAGGCTTTCAAACAGACAGAATTTACACTACTGCAATAGTAACCTTGGCTCTTCGAAGATCATTTTCACCACCTGACTGGGCTTCGATGAGGTGATCACAGTGGATGGTGGAAGGCACAGCCACTTTTGGCAGCCCGCTGCTGATGAACTGTAGCATTGCCATCTGAGCGGTGGCATCCTGCATGGCCACACGGTCTGGCCGTAAGCGCAGGTAGGTCTTGCCCCGCTCGATCTCCTGCTTGGCTGGGTCATCCAGGTGTCCATATACAATCTTCTCAGACAAGGTCAGGGGACGGTCAAGCCTGGGGAGAAGAATTTTAGTATCTGTATTTTGTGTACTTCGACGTTTGTCCTTCTAAGCGTGTAACAGAATGCTTCTCTACATAATTGAGACTGTTAACTATTAACACAGAAACCTGCATGTTCTTCTTGCAGCATTAAAATATCAACTGGCTAAAACAAGGGCTCAGACCAGAAAGTTAAAAAGTATATGGACTGATGTCACTTTATGGTTTCTTTTATAATCTTCCTGTAGAGGAAAAGAAACATTGACTCTGCTTGTTACTTGAGTCATACCTCAGGACAGCAAATGTGGAGGGGAGAGAGAGGTCAGACTTGATTCGCAAATACCAAATCCCACAGCAAGCAAGTACAGCTAAGCTGTTTCATGACCTCAGACCTTTCATCCTGCAACTGTATCAGTTGAGGGACCTATTTATGTCAGCAGTAAGGTCTTCTGAGAAGTAACTAAGTAGAGACAATGGCCTGAAATGAGAGCTACCGCACTTAACAAAGGGTGCAAACACTGAAGGACATGTTATACAAACCACTGCTGAGGTAAATGGAGCAGGAATGACAACTTAGCAGGCACACAAGCCTCTGTTAGCAGATTAAGGTCGCTATGTTTACATATGCTAAAAATTCCTAGCCTTCCTTTCCATGCCTTACGCCTACAGTGGAACACAGGAGAACATCCACTGTCAAAACAGTGCAGAGGAGCATTAGCCTATAATGACCACTGCCCACGCGCTGCTTCCCCAAGAAAGGAGCAAGGGCCAATGTGAAGGCTCCTCAAAGAGAGCATTAAACTAAGAAGACAGAGACCTATCTAACACCTCCCCTGCACTGCCCTGTTTCTCTTCTTGTTGCAGTGCTTCTGTAACCTTCAACCTTCCCACAGTGCCCCACCACTATATGGGGACACTGTAACTCATGCTTCACCACATTTGCAACTGCCACTGCTCATAGCTTCTCTCTCTACTCAATATTTCCTACGCCAGGACCCCACGACATTTTTTCCTTCTCTCCTGTCACTGCAGAGCTAAATTCTGCACATTGACTCCTCCCCTGTTTCCTCCTCCGCTCTTACCTCTTACGGACAATGTTGATGTTCTTCTCCAGCTTTTCATAATTTATGTGGTCATTAGGCTCAAAGTGGCTCATGGCCACCTTGGCCCGCTGGCAGAGGACAGGAGCAACATGGTAGCGTCGTACCCCACTATTCAAGGCATGCTGGAAAAAGGAGAGTGTTAGCGCTGAAACCCGGCAGAATGAATTCCTGCAACCTATCAATAAACCAATTGTTTTTCAGTTGTTACTCCTAGGATTCTACAGCCTGAGACACAGGGAAATGGCAAAGGTTTTTAAAGGTATCCAATAAACATCTGATGGCAAAATACTGCATATGATGTCAAAAAGTGAGACACCAGGTTATCAGAATGGGTAGTATTTCCTAAATTATTTTACATCTCTATTTATAGCACCAGATGCTTTCAGTGAGAAATCTGTTTTCAGGCAACACTGAAATAACTCTTAAGCAAATACCAGTTTGCTATACTCCTGACATATTACAGCCATGGTGGAGAAAAACGCATACAGTTTCCAAAGCAAGCTAACGTAGGCTTGTATTTCCTCACTGGTGTTGTGTTCATATAGAAGGCCTGGCAGGTGACACAACAGGGGACTGAGAAGACACCAGTCTGTTCCAACACCACATACCAAGTTCCTTGTGCAGGGTCCCTGCATAGTGTTACAAACCTTACTGTATTTCCACATAAGGTGAGCTGCATTTCAGCACTAGGCAGAGCGACTTTGATGCACATGCCTGGTCTACGACATAACGCAGAGCAGAAGAACGACAAGACATGGAACGAACACATCAGCTTCACCAACCTGGCTGTGCAGATCTACCTGCTATTTACCTTCCCTCTCACAAAGGCATCCTCACCTTTCCTCTAAGAAAAGCCTTGTACTTGCCCTGCAGGTGACAGCAAGACAGATGAACTATACTGTGAGCTGAACACATCAGCAGAAAAGAACATGATAAAAAAAAGAAAGCCCAAATCTCATTTGGCACAGCCTTCACAGTGAAACAGTTCTGGAACATGGGAGAAGGGCAGGCTACAACGAGGCACTTTTACAGTGCCCAGGGTTAGAAGTCTCTCATGCAACTTTGAAAACTGAGACAGACGGCAGCCTCCATAAAAACTTCCACGGATTTGGCACATGCATTTCTTACATTCTTTCAAAGTCTCAGTCATTAGCACTGGAAGTCTGGAAACCCACTGAAGACAAGAGTTCAGAGTTCTTCCTCCTCCAGTACTACACTTAATCTTAATCCTGTTTTTTTTCTATTCATCCTCTACTTCAGCATTACGAGGTTTTGAAAAGTACAGGCTAATAAACACAGCAGCGTTGTCCTAAATATTCCTTTTGTACGTATGGTTGTAAATCAGCAAATATTCCTTGCGTAGAACACAACTGCAGCACCTATCACTGCTTTTGCATTGTCAGAAGTGCTAGCCAAGTCTTTAAATCTGCTCAAGCATTTTTAATTTTTCCTTGTAAATATCTTCCCAGTTTTCTTGTTACCACCATTGAAAGCACTGCGTGAAATAATCATTACCAATAAGATGTTACTGATTTTTATCCAAAACTTTTATTATCCTTTTGATGACACTTGTTAGTATCTTACACAATAAAACGTTGAGGAAATCTAGGAAAGATCACAATAGCCAGCAAACCAGCAATAAAGGTGCAGTTTGCTTCTTCCCCCAACCAATCCTAAGCTATTAGATACGCAGCTTTTGGTAGAAGCAATACAGACCTGTAACAACTGCACACCACTTGCGCTAAAGCGTATCTGAAGTAAGCAAACACGGCAGTACAAGAGAGGGCACTGCTCCTCCAGGAATGCAAATCAAACCCAGTTGTCAAATTTCACTGTGCTGCTCTTGAAGCTTAGAAATTCCAGAACGTATCACACGTGTCAGAGCTGAGACTCTTCCTTTTTCCGCCAGGAAAAAAATCCCCAACAAACCAAACACTACCAGGCTTCTCATTGCTAAATGTACCTAAGCTGCCCTTTACCCAGTAGTCACATAACTCCTGTGTTTGTTTTCTTCTGCCTCCCCCTTTTTTAACTTAAGCATTTACCCAGCACAATTAATGCTGTGGGAATGTCTTTACGTATCCACTTTCTTGTGAAAACCTCCAACTGCTGGAGTGGCTGGAAAAAACACTGAGGGATTTCATCACTGTTCATGGAAAAATAATCTCTTCACCACATCAAGAAAGGTATTCTGGTTTACTGCAGTAATTCCTTCTTCCCCTGCCCCAAAAGAACCCTGTAATGCAACTGACTAACGGAGTTCCTCCTTGTCACCCAGTAAACTGAGAGCAAAATTTCACTGGAATTCAGCGTACAGAAGAACAGACTTGCAAATTAAAGTCATGGCAGAGACTTCATAGCATTCTAGTCTTTCTTGGGACCAACACCGATTATGATAAAAACCTAAAGCAGGGCTCTCCACAGAGAGGTACAAAGAAGTTTTTCAGCTAAAATATTGCCAGTCTGATCATACACGTCTATATCCTTTTACTTCATGGGATGGCTCAATAAAACGCAGTATTTACTCAAACACTATATAACTATTCAAACAGTAATCGCAGAAGTAGCAATGCAAAGTAGTTGCTTCCTGCTTGACCACACCTTCAGGCTACCCAAGATAGGACGGTGAGGTGAAGGATCCTGCCTGGACATGGAGACTGGCAAGAGAAATCTGAAAAACTGACGGTCTGTTTCTGCGATGGCCAACAAGGCTGGGGAAAAATAACCACTTAGGCCAAACAACTTCAGAAAACAAGAGAATTATTTTGTCTACAAAAGGCTTTGAAAAGACATTCATTAAGAAAGTGCTCTCTTCAGTTTACCGGGAGCTAAATCTCACCCCACATCTCTACTCTGTCAGGAATTAATTTGATTCGATATGGTTGTTTGCATGTTGGCATCCAGCAAGCCTAAGGATCCATTACCAAGAGTGAGCAACAGCATACACTGCCTGGTTCAAAAGTCTAATCTCTCCTCCTAAAGAATCTACAACATATCACTCATAATGCTTGTTGATTCTCTGACTGTCCTTTTTCCACTGCATCCTTAGAAATGGGGCAGCAGAACTGTAAAATTAAGGAAAAGCCACAAGACTCAAGTTTCCATTTTGTTCTGCCTCACTCTTCACTGAAATAGTAGGTGGTTAGGGGGGCTTCTGTGGTGTTTTTTTTACTGAGTAGTGAGAAGTGTCTTGAGATTAACAGCCATGAGAAACAGCCAGCAATCTATACATTTTCCCTTTTATACAAGAACTGGCAATTTCCTGGGACTGACCATCCAACAAACAGCTGCCAAGCGATCTCCTCTCATCTGGCATTGAATTCATTACCCCAGCTCCTGAGTGTCCTCAGTCAGATTTCAGCAGATGAAATGGCAGTAATCATTACAGGGCTCCTAAGTCTATCACTATTTTTGGCAGGTCCTTAAGAGACACAAAAACTCCAGCCTATTAAATGGGTGATGTACTTCAACCCCAGCTGGTAACTAAGCACCCTACAGCAGCTCATTCACTGCCCCTGGTGAGATGGGGAGAGATTTCGAAGAGTAAAAGTGAGAAAACTTTATCTCACAGGTTGAGATAAGACAATTTAATAAGAAGAGCAAAACAAGGAAATCATTCACCACTTCCTATAGGCAAGTAGGTGTTCAGCCATCCACAGGAAAGCAGAGCTCAGTCATACATAATAGTTACTTGGGAAGACAAACACCACCACTCCAAACATCCCCACCTTCCTCCTTCATTCAGCTTTATATGCTGAGCATGATGTTACATGGCATGGAATATCTCTGTCATCAGTTGGGGTCAGCTGTCCCAGCTGTATCTCACTCCCAAATACCTGTGCACCCCCAGCCTACTCGCTGGTGGGGTGAGGTGAGAGGCAGAAAAGGCCTTGACTCTGTGTGAGCACTGCTCAGCAATAACTAATTCCCATGTTATCCACACTGTTCTCAGCACAGCTCCAGAACATCACTCCATACCAGCTACTGTGAAGAAAATTAACTCTACCACAGCCAAAGTCAGCACAATGGATCATTATTTTTTAAATCTCTAAGAAAACCAATACTTATCTTTATGGACTTTAAAAGATCATCTTGAAAAGCTAGCTACCTTGCACTTAGCCCACTACAGTAAATAGTCCAGATGCAACAGGAGTCTGAATTCAGACGCTAACTTACATTGCAGCAGCAAATACAACAGACAAGTCCAGTAAGCAAAACCTCATGTTCAAAAAAGTAGCAACTGTGCAACATGCACTCCTATCTGGGAAATCAGACCTAGATATCCCAGCTGGAACGCAGAATGCCATTTTTCCTCATCCTCCCTGGCCTGAGAAAACTGGCCAAGTTTCCAACATTCATCATGATTCAGCTTAAAAAAATAAAATCAACTCAGTGCAGTATAATCAAACTGTAAAAAAGGCAGTGTGGTCAAATCAAATTGTAAATGCAGCCTAATTTTCTAGACCCACCTCTAAAGAGCAACCAAAATTAGGGTTCTGAAGATCAGTTTAGCTCTAGCCAGCAATGCTTTTTGCCAGCATGCACAAAGCTTCCCATACATAATTTCAGTACTTGCCTTCAATAAACCCCTGATGCTTCAGAGAGTTTATAGAGTTTTACAGTGCTGCTGCCAACATGGCTCAAGAAATGGGATGCTACTAAAAGCATCTCTTATGCTTGTCATGAAGAAGATCACGACTCTTTGAGGCTATTAGAAGAACTGTACTTTAAATAGGACAGTCAGCCCAAACCAGGCTAATTCCGATTTGTTTGCCTCAGAGGTAAGCTTCCTATGTAGCTCCAATTCCAAACCAGTTCAGGAGATGAGTAGAACCAATGCTGATAACATATGCCATGGTCAATGCTAGCTCTATTACAGTGATTGCCAAGGTGAGTTTCATATTGATTCGTCTCTAGGCTGATACACACGGGCAAAAAAAAAATATGCCTCCTAAAGAGATCACCTAGAAGCATGTCTGACCATCACAGATTTAGTCCTTCACAGGGAGGAGGGAAAAAAAACCTATATACCCTGGGCCTGATAATAGAAGACAGCCTCCTAGAATACTGAATTCCCCATACTCCCTGTGCTAGCACAGCTTTTGTTTTACATTATAAGATATTAACCTTAGCAAATGATTGCTTGTTCTCATGCGATGACACACAATGAGAACCAATTCATTATCCTAATAAAGGATTTGCCTTCATTTTATGAGTAGTCACTTCTGTTCCAAGGACAAATTAGAAGCTATTTAACAATTAAGAGTGAATATGCCAAGTTAACTGAAATGGTGCTATTCTGCAACTTTTGCTTAAATTTAAAAAGCTATACTTTACTAAAACACCAACCTCTAAAGTAAGGAAGTAGAAGTAATACAAAACATGAACTAAGCTTTGCAAAAATACTCTGGAATACCAGAAGCCAAGTTCTTGCTTCAGCTCCCTAAGAACAGGGAAGACGTTGGTCAAGGTCACAAATGGCAAGGTGAGAAGTTAAACTGCCTAACTTCATCACATGCTTTACTAAGGGGAGCACAGGCTTCATTACTGCTGCTTGCAGCCCTAAAAAAGAAAACTGCGTCCTGATATTTGTCTTCCAGGCTTTAAAATATCACAATGTCTTTACAATTCAGTACACATTAA
The DNA here is from genome assembly GCA_009867235.2 of Psittacus erithacus. Classification (NCBI taxonomy): domain Eukaryota; kingdom Metazoa; phylum Chordata; class Aves; order Psittaciformes; family Psittacidae; genus Psittacus; species Psittacus erithacus. The sequence goes on from WYDI02022460.1 coordinate 87,369, forward strand.
GCACAATAATGTCCTGAGTAAGAGAACCTCTATGGTGAGCTCGTGTTACAGGCAGATGTGATTTTTAGAGGTCATGACAGACAAGACTATGGGAATCACTATCACTGTCTTGATAAAGAAAAAAAAGGCAGTTTAAGTGCTTGTCCAGGCTGCTTTTTCAGTCCTCCTAGGTCCCGTTTATATAGAGGCGCTGGCATCTTTTCCACCCGGGCCTCTGTCCATATTAAAAGTATGAATTTTGAAGCAAAGTAGCCCAGGCAGTGCTTTAATGCTCACTCACACAGCGGGAAGTCACCTTGTGCTGCAGCATGCTGATAACGGGAAGAAACAGCACACGAGGAAGAAAAAGGCATGCCCTCGGGAAAGGCTTTTTATTCCCCCGTTAGGATCCCTGCCCTCACGCTCACCGCCCCGCCGGGCCCAGGGCTTGACACCGACCCCTGCCCACCGCGGCGGGGTCCCGCCGGGGCGAGGGAGGCAGCGGGGACGCGGCCTGGCCCTGCCGCCCCGTTCACCTTGCGCTCACCTTGAAGGCCGGCCGGGCCAAGCGGCAGGGCGCGCCCTACCCCGGGGCCCGGGAGGCGACAGCGCTGCCTCCGCGGCCTCCCCGCCATTGTCATAGAAACGGAGCGCTGGGCCGCGCCGGGGACACGCTGACCTACACGCGGAGGCGGGCACAGGCGGGGACGGGACGGACCGGAGGCTGCGGCCGCCCGGCGGCTCCCGGCGCTGCCCCCGCCGCGGATCCCCGGCTGTGTCCATCCACCCCTCCCTTCCTCCCTGCTGCCGCCCGCCCGCCACCGCCGCGCCGCTCACCCGGAGCCGAGCCGCCAGGACACAGTACGGCGCCATTTTGTTCACTGACAAAGATGAGGTCGCGCCCCGATGGCGTCACGCAGCCATTTTGATACCTCCGGCGCGCGGGCGGGGTCGCCGCGGGGGCGGGGCCGCACAGGTCCTGGCAGGAAGCTATATGCGCAGAGAAGTGGGTTAACATACAGCAAAGCGCTGTCTCCCCCGGGCGGGGGGAGGTTAACGATGAAGAGGGTTTTCCAACATTTGTCCGCGCCACCACGCCCCTGCTTTCCTTCTCGGGGCCGCGCCTTTTCAGTCACTGTGCTCACCCCAGCCAGGACTGGGGGGGGGGTTGAGCGCGGGTTGAAGGTGATCGCGCGCGGCGGCGGCAGGCGAGTGACGGTTCGCCATGGCCAAGCATCACCCGGACCTGATCTTCTGTCGCAAGCAGGCCGGCGTCGGTGAGTCCCGGCGGGCTCGCACCGCACCGCACCGCACCGCACCGCACCGCACCGCGTACCCGCTGCGCCTGCGGGGCCGAGGGAGGCGCGGACGCGTGTGTGTGTGAGTGGCGTTAGCGGCCGTTAGGCCAGGCGAGGAGGGCGCCCCTCCCCCTCCCCCTCCGCTGTTTTATTTCACTTTTATTTTGATGTTTTGCCGTGTTTTGTGGGTTTTTCCGCCGCAGTGGGATTGAGGGTGCTGTAAGGAGGCTGCTGCTCTCGGGGTCCGGGGCTCTGGGGGTCCCGCGCCTTCCTGAGTGGAGCTGAGTGAGTTCAGGGCCTGAGGAACCGTAGGCTTCTGTTCCTCGGATAGGGTAAAGGCAAGTGAGGTGGGTGCTGTACGGAAAAAGACATGGTTTTGATGTATTTCACGCCCGTTGTGTTGGCCATACCAATGGAGCCAGGGGAAGGAGCTGAAGGCTTTGGCTCTGGGAGCATCTTTATGTCTGCAAGATAACATTGTATTCCAGCTTATGGAATCACAGACTGGTTTGGGTTGGAAGGGACCTTAAAGCTCATCCAGTTCCAGCCCCCTGCCACCTTCCACTAGACCAGGTTGCTCCAAGCTCCTGTGTCCAACCTGGCCTTGAACACTGCCAGGGATGGGGCAGCCACAGCTTCTTGGGACAACCTGTGCCAGTGCCTCACCACCCTCACAGGGAAAAATTTCCGCCTAACATCAAATCTAAATCTCCCCTCTGTCAGTTTAAAGCCATCACTCCTTGTCCTTTCCCTACATGCCCGTGTAAAAAGTCCCTCTCCAGCTTTCTTGCAGCCCCTTTAGGCACTGGAAGCTGCTCTAAGGTCTCCCCTGAGCTTTACTTGCATTTGTTATACCTGTTTACAGATAATGAGCTTTTTTTCTTGTCAGAATTTGCTCTGATGAATCCCTTGACCCTCAAACTTAACTGAATCACTGTTTATTATTTGTGAATGTGTAGATCTGGTTGTTAGAGCTTGATATTTATGACATTTATTAAAATGGCTAACATTATTGTTGTCAGTTCCCTATACAAGTGACAAGACATCTGAGATAAATGTAACTATCTTCCTGTTCTGAAGTGAAGAAGGTATTTGGGCTGCCTGAAATCAAATAAACACTTGGTTAATTTCTTTTTTCATCATTAAAAGCAGTGTAAAAGCTATGCCAAGATTCATGTGTAGGATTTCCTTCAGTCAAGTACATTGGCTGTGCTTGAAATGGAATAATGAGTGTAGACTTTCTTACTGTCAATGGGTGTCATTATGCATTTACAATGCATCTAAACTTTGATCTTGGTAGATGTCTTCTGGAGGTTATATACTGTTTTACCATAAATATGCTTGTATTTATGCTCAAACTGTTTCCGTGGTTTACTTTTTTCTTTTAAAGACTGCTCACTGCAGAAGATAATTATTTGACAAATTTGACATTCAGGCTTGTAGTTACTTATGTTTTTTCCTGCTTCTGCTTCAAATAATTCTTTTTCTTCTTTTTTTCTGACAGCAATTGGAAGACTTTGTGAAAAATGTAAGTATAGCTTCTGCATGTAGTTGCTTGAGAACATGGTGGTGTGGTTAGCGCATCCAGTTTAGAACTGGGGATTGGGTTCCATTTTTGCTTTAACCACAGACTTGACCTCACTCTTTGAGATGGGAACAGTTACTTGTGAATTGCAAGTGTGAATAAATGAATAATTACAAAGTTACGCTCTGAAATGGATTGTCAGGCAAATGCATACTGTTCTAGAGAATACGCTGACAGGGTTTGCAGTAGCTGTGGCTACAGTGACTTCCTGCTTGGTTCCTTGTAATCTGTAATATAAAATGATCAGCCTCATCATTTCAAAGCAGGAGGAAAAAAATGCATTTTTAGAATCTGACACCTGGGGTAAGGTTCCCTTCAGCATCTAGTATTAAAAAGAGTGGAGGGGAGAGCACAGAACATCTAGGGTTAGAGCAGGAAACCCCCACCGAATAGGATATGATCTCTCATTAGATCCTTGTAGGGAAACAGAGCAAATAAGATGAATAGTTTGTGATTCAAAAATAGTATGGAAAGGAGCAAAGTGGAAAGAAGCACAGTCTGAAGCAACAAGATTGTTTGCAGGAGCGCTTGGCAGTGTAACAGGTTCCCATTGGTAGCAGTTGAGGGCTGTTGTGCTGGAGATTTATGAACAGGTTAGATGAGCTGTTTGTGGGAGTCAGGATTAGATGCCTTGGGAACTGGTAATAGGATATGAAGCCTTTCATCCCTAGGTCAGTGTTTTGGATAAGGTCCAGTGCAGCAGAGACTGTCAGTGGCATCTGTGTGATATAAGTACTTGAATTTCACTTGGTTCCTTGTGAGAAAGCAAGAGCTACTTTTGTGAAATGGCTGTTTATGCCAGTTTGCCCTTTCTTTGGCCTTCTCACAGATGAAGGATTAAAGGGACCACGAATACAATCTTTTACCTCATTGAGGACAGTAACCCCAGACTTTTGTTGATGTGGCACTGTGGGAGAAGCTTACACTGCTGCTGCTGTGTAGGTAAGGACATTAGTCCTGTCAGTCCAGCTTTTTGTTTTCTTCACAAGTGAAAAACTAAGGAAAAGTTCTAGAGAAAAAACAATCTAAGCAGGTTTTGGCTAATCACAGAAGTGACTTTGAGTTCCTCCTCTGATTGTGAATGCATGAATGAGTAAATGAAACTCTCACATATTACAGGCTACTGGCCCTTGTTCCTCCTGACTCTGGGTGCAAATACAGAGTTGCATCCTGTGCAAGATAAACTTGTGGAGTTCAGTCACATTGTCTTTGAGCGTAGAGGCAAGTTCTTTGACTTGGAAGCTTTTCCTCTTTGATGAGAGTGTGGAGAAAAGGTCAGATTGTTCTATAACCAGTGGCTCTGCTGTATTTGCAGGTGATGGCAAATGTGTGATCTGTGACTCCTACGTGCGGCCCTGCACCCTGGTGCGCATATGTGATGAGTGTAACTATGGCTCCTACCAAGGGCGCTGTGTGATCTGCGGAGGACCAGGCGTGTCTGATGCCTACTACTGCAAGGAATGCACCATCCAGGAAAAAGATGTATGTTGGCATCCCGTCTCCTGTTGAATTGGTTATGTGTTTATTTAGTAGCCATGCTTTCGTTAAGAGTCTTGGAGCTACTGAAATTAGTGTTGGACATGAGGTGCTTGTGTTCCACTACCAAAATTGGCACTAGTTTTCATTTCTTCCTACCTTTCTTCCCCTGTTGGTAGTTCCCCCTGTTTGCAAAGCATTTTGAGATATTGGAATTCTCTTCATCCCAAAGGGTCTTTGACCGCTTTGCACTGCACACTCAAGGCTCGCTTCCTCCACACACTGCTTGTTACCACTTTAAGTTGTTATGTTACCAGATCTCTCAGCCTAGGTTTTATCAGGGTCAGAGATATTCCAGATGCTGCAAACACACTGGTAGGAGTAGCTGCTCACGGGAAGTCCATTATCAGACACTGACGAAGGGCACGTACAGTATCATAAGGCCTATGGAATTGCCACCTGCATTTCCCTTTGGATAGCAGCATAAAGATAGACCTTAGTGTCTAGTGTCTGCACTTTATTCCTTTTTTTGGATGGTCTGTATTGAAGACATCTCTTTTTTTGCTAACATTTTTTGGTGTGATGATCCCTTATTTCTGTTGTCAGTGCTATAATCTTTTTATAATCTTCTTGTGCTGAGACATTTAGCATGCATTACTCTGCATGTTAAATGAGGCAGCTCTTTACCCCCTTTAAGGTATTTGTTGATATCCAACATAATGAGTGCAGAATGTGAAGAACTACAAATGAAGTGGTAGAAAGACTTCAGGGAACAGCAAGAACATTTGCAATATCCCCAGAATATGAGCCTGATAGCTGTGAGAGTATCTGTTAAAGGTTGTTTGGCTTTTGGTTCTTCGCAAGTGCCATTTCCAGCATGCCTTAATGACTGCAGGACATGCTGAGAGAATGGTTCAGATTGTTGCAGGAACATGCTCAGCTGAGTGAGTTGCTGATTTAATTCTCTGCAGTACCTGCCTTTTCTCTAGAGGCCTGCAGCTAAATTCAGGACAGGGGTAGGTGCTCATTTGAGTTTAGTCATTGGATCCAACAGGACCATAATGTTTCTTAGTATCAAAATAAGGATATAAAGACTGTGATAGTGGTGCTGCCTCCTACTTCAGAAATGCTGTGAGAAAGAGTAATTTTGTTCACGTGCCTTTGGAACCAAGGCACCTGGCTTGATAAGTCACGAGTAAAACAGGCTTGGTTTTATTCCTACCAATTCATACTGATTCCAAACAAGTATTTTTCATAACCTAAGCTCACTTGTAGCTTACTTTGTCTGATTCAGGTGTGAAATAGCCAGCTGCTCTGCAAGAGAAGATTGTAGAAAATGTAGAGCTGGAGGGGCAGGAGAATGATGTCAGAACTGAAGAATTTCTGACACCTGGGCGAAGGCTGCTGTGGGTGAAGGCAGTTGCTCTGTACCAGCAAACTCAAATGTTAGGGATTATTGCAGACATGAAGTTGCAGATCTGAAACTGATTTGACGTGATTCATTTGCAGGATTGAAAAGTGCTGGCACAGGTGTAGGGTGTCCAGAATGAACAAAGTTAAGTGTGCTGCTGTCAGTTATGGTAGCTGGTGCTGATGTGAATAAGAAAAGCAGATGGACAGAACCCTATACCTGAAGCTCTAACACTCCAAAGTTTCAGTCACAACACTGCCATCATCCTCAGAGAAAGACTGGAAAAGATAGTGAAGCAAGAAAGCAAATACTAAAATGGAAGGAGGAGGTGAAATTCTGTTAGACACCAGGCAAAGGGTCTGGTTACTCCTGGTTCATTTGTTCTGGTGGAGGGAGGAATGAGGTATTGTTTCACCCCACTTCAATCTGTGGGTAAGGGCTGAAATCCTGCCTTGTTACCAAGGACAGCTGTGAGTTGTTTTCTTGGGGACAAAAGCATGTTCATGTGCTGCCTCCTTAGGAAGAGGTGGAAGAATGAACAGAGCCCTGCAATAATGCTGTCAGGATTGTCACAGACTCCCTGGCTTGTGGGAGGTAAGGCTCGGAAGAGTCCTACTCTTGAGGTTCAAAATCACATAAGGAGACAGTAGCTGGAGATGGTTTGTTGCAAGTGTATGGGGGAGGGATGATTTCCCCCCTGCTGTTATTTCTACCATGCAGACCCTCCCCACTGGGTTGCATCTCCTGCACAGCAGCAGGGATTGGTGGGGGAGCTTGGCTGCAGTTCCTATGGCATCTGACATCTGCCCAGAGGCTTTCTAAATCTAATGTGCTCAGGCTTACACAGCAGTCAAGGACACATGTTTCTCTGCCTGCTGGGCCCCTCACAGCTGCTGTTGCCAGCCACAGCATTTTGCCCCCAAGTGTTAGGTAGATGCTGGGTTCACATGGCCCACGGGCAAATGTTCCCTGGTACACCAAGAGGTGCATCTGTGATTTGTCTTTGCAGACACACCTCTGAGGCGAGTATCTCCCACTTTCCTTCTTGCTTTTTGTGCGCCTTTTCTCCCATAGTCCACTGAGATTCAGGTACAAGAACTTAATTCGGTGTAGCTGCTGTGAATAGTTGTCCTCTGCCAAGTTGACCATACAGCTTCTGCAGTAATCAATCCAGGATGCAGGAAATCTGAGATTCAGCTCTTCTGTCAGAGCTGAGAGGGATTCCTAATCACGAGAATGGTTTGGTGACATCTAAAGCAACAAGATTCTTTTTGCTTAAGGTGGGGAAAGGTTATTCCTTTGGGCCCTATAAATCCTGCATATTCTCATTTAGAAAGAGTACGTTCTTGAGGCACTGAGCATTAAACTGCTGATTGTGGTGATGTTATAAGAGCTGTTTTCCATCTTCACCCTGGAGATGGAGAAATATAATGTCCTAAAGTAATGTTAAAAAGGTGACCATCCTCTTCTCTGTTCCACTACTCTCTTGCTGGTGGTAACCAGATTTGAAGGGCAGTTTGTCTGCACAGGTATTCAAAATGCGTGTTGAGGATAGAGCGAGGAGTGTGGGAACTGAAAACCTACTAGAACTATGTAAGTGATGTTGTTGTGTTTACCCATATCCTAGCATACATCCTCTTTTTTTCTTACAGAGAGATGGTTGCCCTAAGATCGTCAACCTGGGCAGTTCCAAGACAGATCTCTTCTATGAAAGGAAAAAGTATGGCTTCAAGAAGAGGTGATTCTATCTTTACATGCCTACACCTCATGTCAGGTTGGCAAGAGGGTCTTGGAACATCTCTGGACTTCACAAGTATTGAAAACCAGTTGATTATTTTTCCATAAAGCAGTATAAATTCAGGGGTATACTTGGGGTTGGAGAAATAACAGACTGAGTGGGGACTGAAATCTGATCAGAACTGACTATCAGAAAGAACAAATGAGGATTACTATCTCTTGCTTTTCCAGAACCTCTGCTATAAAAATCTTAGTGGGCAAGTATTTACACATGAAGACCAGCTCAGTAAAAAGCAAGTGCCATTTGTGGTATGGGAAAGCATCTTGGGGTTGTTCTTACTGGCCCTCCTCTCAATTATTTGAAATCACCCCATGCATCAGTTCTGAACAACAGGGGGCATCAAGCCCACGTGTCTGCTCCCCCTCCTCCAGTATATTTCCATGCTGCCCTGTTTTGAAAGGAACTTGCTTGTGGCTGGTGCTTTCCTAGGGAGAGCACGGCTGTTCCATGTTTGCTTTGACAGATTAATCCAAGGCCCTTTCTTGTAACCATTTTTGTAGGATGCATACCAATAAAGTGTCTTCTTTTTGGTTTTATTTTTTGTATAACAAGGATTTCTCTCCAGTTCATTCTGTGCTTAGCCTCTCTGGAGCTTTCGGGGACACGTAGGATTAACCCAGCTAGAACTGCACAATGGGTTATCTGGTTTCTGACAGCATCTGCTTATGGCCACGTGATGTTGCTGCAAGGAGCTTCAGGGAATGGCTATTGCTTTTGTCTGCCTGTGATCCCGACCACTGATCATTTTGTCGCGTAGCGTGAGGATTGCTGAGCTTGTAACCCTTATCCGAGCTAATATGGCTGTGGATGTTGTTTCACCATGCAAATATCCAATCCCTTTCTAAAACCTAACTAAGCTGTTTGACTCGCTATACTGTTCTTGTGAATAAGTTAAAGCCTTCCCTGCTGTAACTGGAAACCAACTATTGTGTTCTAGGCTGTGTGCTGGAAACCAGAGGCTGCTTGTTTGTCAAATACCAGTACAGGCTAAAAGCAGTCTGTTGGCTCAGCAGAGACCTGGGAACTGGTGCCTTTATGCAGAGGAGGAACTGAGTTCCCTACTAGTGTGCGCACTCCTCAGATGTTTAAATCAAGGCCCAAGCTCAGCATGCTCTGTAGCTGTTAAAGCCTTCACTGTCTAACCAAAGCCTGTGGTACAGTAATGGGATTCTCTTTGTGCAGTCTTGAGGGGCAGAGCCTGTTCTGTAACCTCGCCACGATTTCAGTTGTTCCCAAGGCTAGTACAAATTCCTCTAACTCCTCTTGGCTTAAATGCCTCTTGTAGCTGCTCCAGCCATTTGGGTGTTTTGGGCAGGAGTGAAAACAAAGAGATAGGTTGTGATCATCCTTCCTTTAAAAATCATTTCTTCCTGTTGCAGCTAGCTGTAGGTATGACTGGTCCTACAGCTATCACAGCTGCTCCTCCCTGTCCCCTCTGCCCCAGCTATTAATTCTCTCAGGTTTCTCTTTGAAGGTTTTTGCAGTACTGAGAGTATCTCTGTGTCCTCTTCCCTGCACCATGGTTCCCTTACACAACCTCTGGTTAATTTTTGCCAACACGGATGCCATTTGCCAAGATGTTCAGAGCAAACTGGTTCTTTGGTTCCAGAAAACCCTCTCTCTCAAAGCAGTTCAACCTAAGCAGCTGCTTCTTATTCCTGACTGCGGAGCCCATGTCAGGGCGATTATCAGCTGTGTTAAATTCTGTATTTCTTTAAAAGCAAGGCACGATGTGCAGATTTTTTTGTACCTGGAACATTATCACTTCAACCAGAGTTTATCACTTGCTCTCACTCAGGCCACCCAAGTTATCACTCTATGAATGCAGAAGTTCGTACATAGTTTTTTCTTTCCCTGAAGTTTCTAAGGTAACAAAAGTTGTTCAGTGAAAGTAGAGAAGAGAAGAAAACAAGGTTGAATTATTTCTTTTGTCTCGGAATTACTGCCCTTGGGGCAGGGATCCCTAGAAGATCCAATTTTAGAGCAGCCCTTGTTCCTGATCATTCAGCAGGATCAGCCTGGCAGGGGTTGCTATAGAGATACAAGTGTCCCCATCCCTTCCCCCACCCCCAAAAATGGCTGAGTTGTACTTACTTTCTTGGCACTTTGGATACCCTTGCTCTGGCTGCTGGGTATATCGGGCTGCATTCTGGCAGCTGTGAGAGTTAAGCTGCCATTTCTAGTTGTTCTGAGTCACTGGGCAGGTGGAGAAAGGGAGGATAGGCTTTTTCCCCTTTGCCTTGTTTGCTCAGACAGCTCTGGGGAGAACGCCAAATGCTACTGGGGCTGGATCAGGTCAGTGCCGCTGCCTTTCTGGTACTTTCAAGAGCACAGATGGGACATTGCCCTGAAGCTGCTAATTCAGACAAGGGTAATGGATGCAGTTGGGTAATGCAGAAAAACTCAGCCTTGCTTGCATGGTAATGATTTCTGTTCACCAGCAAATAAAACCCAGGCAGGGCCCCTAGAAAAGTGTGGTATTTTTTTACCTAAACATATTTTAAAGTACTTGTCCAGTAGGAGATTTCCTGGCAGTACTGGCGAGCAGAGAACATGCTTAAAGGGCAAGCTTCCTTGCAGGGTTTGGAAATGAGACGAGGTGTCCTGCTGCTGTGTGCCTGCCAAGCTCTGAGAGGGCTACATCAGCCCTTGGAGGCCAAAGACACCCAATTCAGGGGCTCCCTGGCTACCATGGGCAGGGGAGGGTGGGATGGCTGTGTCCCTGCGGCAGCTGAACACCCATGGTGCTGCTTACAGATCCCAACTGCATGGAGCTAAAGCTTTCTTCCTGCTGTTAACTTTTCTAGGTAGGGTTATGGCTTCTTTTTTTATTTTTTAAATCAAAAGGTGCTATGTAATAAGTAAAAAATTCCCTTTATTTTGCGTGTTTACGCTGGGGGAAAGATGACATGGAACCTCTTGGCCTATTAAGTAATTGGCCTCTCTGTTACCAGTACTAACAGCATTCTGAAACGTAGATGTTCCCTGTTAGATGCCTCTTCAGGCCAGCTAGCAAATGCAGCTACAACTGAGCTCAGCAAATAGCTCTGTAACACACCTTTCAATCATCTAGACCTTGTCTTGACAAAGCCTTTGAGCCCCAGGTGTCACCCTGAAGGTAGGCAAAGGCCTGGAGTCTGCCTGTGAGCAGGACAAAGTCCTCCTGGAGCCTTACCTGCATGGGAGGTGTTATTTTCTCATTACAGGCTTCAGCTGGAGAGGTTGTTTGCCTGGTTCAATAGCAGGAAAGAATTTTTCATTTCCTTGAGGTTGTCACGTGAATTGACTGTAAAGAGGATTCAGGGCACAACAGCACTTAATTACACCCGACAATAACCCGACTGCCCTTCCTGGGCATTAAAGAGCTCCATCCCGGCGGTTCCCTCCCTCCCTCCCTCCTTCCTCACACAGCACACATGATCCAGGAGCTTTGCTTTGACGTAACAGCCAAATGGCCAGGAATGCGTGAGCTGGTCTGGTGACAGAATTCCTCTGCCTGCATGTGTACTGGGTAATGACAGGAGCCCAGTCAAGGCACAAGCATTTTAAAGAGCCCTAATGTGTACCACCCTCTTAGTAACACCTCATTAAAACGACAATAGAATTTTAGAAATTTAATTGCCCTTTTTTTTCCCCCTTAATGATGCTAAAAATAGCGCAGTCATTTTAATTTCCCCATCTCTGGCTGACAGCTTAATTTTGTTTCCAGCAAAGCAAGGGAGAATTAAGAACAAAAAAATAGTGTTCTTTTGTAACTGAATTCCTTTTGAAACTAGGAGTGATAATGGAAACAAGGCTGCTCCTAATAACTCTCATAAATTTCTCTCTTCTCTTTCTCCGCCTTCTTTTGCAGAGAAAAACAACCCTGAATTTCAAAAGTTTTTGAAATTTGTTGTTTTTTTCTTGACTTAGTGGGAAAATGAGCAAGGACAGCTCCTGCAGCACTGGGGAGGAGAGTGTTAACAGATTTCTTGGAGAAGGACTTGGGGCATGAAGGGCATGTAGTGAGTGGACAAGGGGGAATGGCTTTAACCTGCCAGAGGGGAGATTTAGATTTGATGTTAGGCAGAAATTCTTCCCTGTGAGGGTGGTGAGGCACTGGCACAGGTTGCCCAAAGAGGCTGTGGCTGCCCCATCCCTGGCAGTGTTCAAGTGTTGGATGGGGCTTGGAGCAACCTGGTGTAGTGGAAGGTGTCCCTGCCTGTGGCAAGGGGTTGGAACTGGGTGAGCTTTAAGGTCCCTTCCAACCCAAACCAGTCTGGAATTCTTAATGCATGATGTCAATCAGCTTCAAAAGCAGTCCTTGAGGTAAAAAGTTCCTGAGAGAGGGAAGGAAGGAGAAAGAAAGGACAAACCAAACCTGGAGAGATGTGGAGGATCTGTGTGGAAATGGGGCGAGAGAGGAACTTTGTATTTTTGCACTCAGGAGGCAGTTGATGTGTAGAATTACTTAACCAGAAGGTCACAGAGCAACTTAGGAAGCAGCTGTGATCTTTGCCCCTTTTGAAAATGGGCACTAAATTAAATGTAACTATTATTGAGAAGATAGAATTCCAAGCTGCAATGGGACTCATGATAGGATTTCTCTCGGGAACTCTTCAGAACCAAAACCACCAGAACACTTCATTGCTGCCCCTGGGACTGTTGTAGCTCTCTAGTCACCAAGGCTGACTGTCCATCCTTGGTCTGCGTGTCAGCTCCAAGGACAATGCGGAACATGTGGCAGGAGAGCCTGGAAGCACTGTCCCTGATGTCCCTCTGGCTTGTTTGGAGCCTCAGTTGGATCAAAAGCCACCTCACATGTGGACAGCCAGAGGGCCGTTTGCAAGTGGTGTCCGCCCAACCCGGTGGCCTTGGGCCCTAAAATAAACAGCCAGGCGAGTGACCTGGCTTGCCAGGGGGGAGGCCGGGACTCAGCCACGGGATGCAACTGCCCGCCACCCGCCCTGACCCGGTCAGCCCCAGGGGTAGTCGTCCCCGTGGCTGACCTTCCGCGGAGCAGCACGCAGCACCAGCCGCAGCGGCCCTGCTGGCCGCGGCCCGGCGGAGCCCCGAGCACCCCGCGGTGCGGGACGGGGACCACGGAGACCGGTCAGGCCACGGAGTACCCCGAGACTACAGTTCCCAGCAGTCCCGTCGCCGTGCCCGGCACTGCCTACCCCGCTCACACCCCCTTTGGCTCACTGGCTGAGGCAGTTCACCAATCCGAAGGCGCCTTGGGGTCCGGCCAGCCAATGGGAAGGCTGTTGCTAACACGCCGCAGTTATTTTTAGTACGGCAGCCGCTCGCGCACCTTGCGGGTCCCCCGGCTCCGCTACGGACGGGCCGGCCCGGCCCTCGTCTCCTCTGCTCCGCTGAAGGCGGAAGCGCACGGGTGTGCGGCGACAAGTAGTGCGCGGGTTGTTTGCCGAGGGGTGGGGAGCGCGGGGCCATGGGGCGGCAGTGCCTGCTGTTGCCCTCCCTGTGGTGACTTGGGAGGCCCCTGCTGCGCCGTGCGCCGTTGTCCCCTGGAGAGATGGGCCGGCAGCACCTTCCCTCCCACCGTGTCACGGGGCCGGGGATCCCGAGGGGGCTGCCGTGTGGAAAGGAGCTGGGGTTACCGGTTCTCCTCGCCTCGGCACACTACCGCCTGCACTGCTAGCGGGGCTGGGGGGTTCCTGCGCAGGGGTGCTTGAACTCTTGGCTAGGGCTGTGCAGCGAGGGAGCTTGTCCCTTTGGGAGGCGCAATTACTCAGGGGGCCCCCCCTCACCCGGGCGGCCTGTCAGCACCTGTGTGTCCGACCCCGCGGCCGCTGCCAAGCACCCGAGGAAAACGCCGGCCGGTCCCTTCCCTCTCCACTCCCGCTTCATCACCTCGCCGTGTCCCCCCACTCCTCCCCGCCTCAGGCTAAGCCGCTTGGGGAAGTCCTAAGGTCAACCCTCTTCCTCACTGAAGCCCCTGCCCCTTCCTCCCCCCAGCGCCGGCAGCGCCGAGCGAACAGCGGAACGCAACCCCCTCGCGTCCCTATCCGGTCCCGGGGGCTCTGCGCGCGGTGAGGGGAGGGGGAAGTAGTCCCGGCCCGCCCTCCGCGGCCGCATCACGCTGGGCGGGAGCACGGATCCCTGCGCGGGGTTGCTAAGGGTGAAAGTTTGCCGTGAGTTGGCTCACTTGAGGGTAGGGCGCTGGTGGTGGCAGACGTGGGGCGGTGGCGGCACCGACACCCGCATCCCACCCCGGGCGTCCCGCACTACCGCCGGCCCCCACCGCAGCCCCCGGTCCCGCCCCGCGGAGGAACCGTACCGCCGGGGAGAAGGCGAGGGAGGGGACGGGACGGGGCAGACACCCGTACACACCGCCCGGGCTCCGCCGGCAGCGCCCACGGCCCCGACAGCCGCCGGCCCTGGAGCCGAGAACGAGGTAAGTGGGGCCGGCGGAGCTTCCCTCCCTCTCTCCCCATCCTCTTCTCGGGACGGGTCTCCCCTAGTCCCTATTCTCTTTGTGGGCTCGGTCTGAGGGGGCGATGAGTCTGGCATTGGGGGTGGGTGTAATTTATCCGGCCGTGGAGCGACCGTGCGGCTGCCGGTCCCTGGGTGGATTAATGGGTCTTCAAGGGTGGGGTGGGGGGGTGAATGTCATCGGGTCGGCGGCGCTTTGCGATGCCCTAGTTCACCATTTTGTTCCGTCTGATGAGGGGACGGGGCGGGCGACTTAGCACTGAGAAGGACAGGCTGGGCCCTAGGGCGGCGGCGGACACCCTGGGCTGCTGGGGTAAGGCGGGATGTCGCCGGGGTGTCTCCTTTCCCGCATGGCGGATCCAGCCCCCCCTGGCTCTTCTGGGGGGAGTGGTGAGGGGGAAGCCCAGAGACAACAAAGACGCTGCTGGGGGTGGGCTGGGCTGCCCCTCCTAGTCCCGGCGGCCTCGGAGGCCGCCGCGGTGCCCCGCCGTGTGCGTGGGGCCAGGCACTCGCCTTTGGGGGGGGGGCGCATTCCCCATTCCGTCGAAGGGCTGTTATGGGGGACCGGCTTTGCGACCCACCGGGGGGAGGGAGACACGCACCCGGATGAGGGGGACGCGGGGCTTGTGGCCTCCCGGTCTCTGTCCCGCAGCCGTGGGGCGGGGACGCGCCTTCCTCCCCCCCCATCCCTGCCGAGAGGGAGGGGAAGGGAACAGGGGGCGGCTGCCCGCCGGTGCCGGGCCGTGGGGCGTGTTCCCCGCCGTGGGCAGCGCCGGGGCCGGCCGCCAGCGCGCATGTGCCGTGGAAAATTTTGTGTGCTGCCCCGGCGAGCGGAGCGCCGGGCCGGGCCGGCCCCGGGGCGCCACGGGAGCTGTAGTCCGGAGAGAAGTAGGTCGCGGGGCGGGGAGGGGGGCGAGGACTACAAGTCCCAGCGTACACCGCGGGGGGATTGGTGGGGTGGTTGGTGGGGAAGGGGGTGAGCGCTCTCCGGCCGGGTCACCGGGGATGGGCGCTCTGCCGAGCAGGGCTCGGCCGGCTGCGGGCCGCTCGCCTCGAGTGTGGGGAGCCCCTCTGCCGCCCGTGAGGGAGTATGGGGGAGGAGGGGCGCTGGGGGCGAGGCTGGGAAGGGGTCCCTTGTTCCTGCCGGCTGGCTGTGGGAGCAGAGGTCGTGGTGGCAGCCGCCTTGTACGGTCACTGGAGCGCGGCTGGTGGGGTGAGGCTGCAGCAGGAGCAGGTTCCCGAGGGCCAGGCGTGCTCGGGAGCTCGGAGGGATACTCAAGGTCACCCTCCGTGTTTGTGTAGGGAGTAGGAGAGGGCATGGTGCCCGTGTTTGTTGTCTTCTGATGCAAGTGGTCATCGGGCCTCCGTCCTCCAGCACATTGTTGTGCTGAAAAGTAAGGGGTCCGAGAGGGTTCCCTGTGCAGAACTGAGGAACAAGGGCCCTTTGTTCCCTGCCTGCACCTCGGTGTTCTGCCCGTGCCACCATCAGCCTTTGGTTTGGCAGTGCTGGCGGCGTGGGCAAGCCTCTCCCTATGGGAGACTCATCATATTGCCTTCTACAATTGATATTGAGTTGTTTCATGTCTTGGAGCCATGCAGCATCACCTAGTTTTAATTATTTTATTACTACGTTATCATATTTTAGTGCAGTAGCAAGGGATTGAGGGGATCTTACTGGAGCAATCTGAAGAGTCAGTGGAATCTCTGAATCTTCATGCTGTGAATATCAGCTATGTGCAGCTATCTTGGCAGCTGTTAGTATTATTAGGCTAATCAATTCATGTTTTTCATAGTCAAAGTACAGAGTATTCCCCTTTTAGGAAGGGGGAGTACCTTTTAAAGAGAAGAGAAAAGGGAGGCAATGATTTATAATTGTGTCTCCTTGCTATCTTCTGAAGAATGTTGATGGGGATGTGGGATCCTCAGAGTATATTGAGACATTCATGTTGCAAATAGGGTGGTAATAAATTTCGGCCTTTGCTCTTTTCCCAGTCTGTAATTTCTGATTTCTTAATAGATTTTTGGATCTGGATTAGAATTTACCACACGAGATTGAAAGATTTACAAATTGGCTGTTCTCTTCCTGCTTACTTTGCTGAGATTCCAAAGTGTACTCTCCGTCGGATGCCTCAAAGCCAAACAGTTGAGAAGGTTCCATGTAATCCCCTCTTGAGGTAGTGTGGGCTGTATAAGCTCTTGTTATAACATTTACATGTGCTCTGCCAGGGGTTTGCTTTGTGCTGTTTTCTCTGGAAAAGGCTCTGTCTCTGCGCTGAGACTCTTCTGAAAATGGCTTCTCGTTGCTGTTCTCTGAAGCACTCCAGTTCCTTATTTCTTTGGTGTGCGTCTGTTCTTAGTAGAACTTGGTCAGGTCTCAGTGACCTACCAAAAGCTGACACACTGCAGTAATTGCTTAAAGCAGGTTTTAAAGGCAAGACTTCTTTCTGTCTTTTTCATCCCTTCATTCCTGTGTTTTTTCATGTTGCTGAGTCAAACCCAGAGGGGATTCCTTCCAGAACTGACCTCCTTGCTGGCGGACTTGAGGTGTGGTATCTGTTTTTGGTCACCATCATCCTAAAGCCAAACCTCTCTGAACTCAGACTAGTACAGAAAAAGCACAGAATCCACACCCCTTGTTTTTTGTAGTAAAGCCTCAAAATACTTGAGGGTTGCTTTAAAGTCCATTGGATGTTTCTTGTCCACTAAACTAGACCAAGCAAACAAGTCTGGTCAGTTTGTTCTTACTCCTGACTTAGGCCAGCGTGGATTCCTTGTTGTGCTGCTGGGATTCCCAGCTTCTCTGGGGAATGCTGACACTGTATGTTTGTACTCCATCCCCACCCCCAAATAATTGGCACATGGCATAAACACTGGCTTGAGAGCTGTGTGAGAGCATCCCCAAAGCCCATTTTAGGAAGATGATTGAATACGATGTCTGTCTGAGCAAGGTGAGGGCAGCTGAAGAGACAGAGCGGCCTCTGACTAAGCTGCCAATTAAAACTGGATATTCTGCTTCCCCCTGGAGAGGCGTGGAGGCTGCTGGAAGTGTGCTTCCTCTTGAAATATCTGTGGGATTTGTTTTCTTGGGATGGGTGACAGCGCGTGGTGTTGACCAACCCGGGGCTTTTATTTTGTACCCAGGCAAACATTGTTTGTAAATCTGTGTATAATGGGAGAGTTGAGTGTTGTGGTTTTGCACTGGGCTTTTGTGGGTTCTCTCCATTTCAGAGACTTCCTCACGAGGAGGGAAGGAGGATTACTTCAGTCTTTGGCAAGCAATTTCAATTTTTATTAAGTAGGTACCTGATCCTGGCAGAGCTTAGCTTCCCTCTGCGCAGGGATAAGTGATGTGAACTGTGTCAGACAGGCTGTTGGTACGCGTATTTTGCGACCCCATGCACGTTTTCTGTCCCACTCTTCCCCCTCCTCCCCAACTGAATTAAGTTGGGATTTTACGCTTGTATCTAGGCAGAGAGCCTCCACTGGGTACACTTTGTAAGATCTGCGCCTGCCAGTCAAGGGATAGTAAACACGGGCTGGCAGCTGGTGCCTCAGCACCCTCCCTCACTCCTTCTCATCCCTTCTGTGCCAGCATCCGGCACGACCACCCGGTCTTCGGGAGGAGAGGCTGGTCCTGCTGCCCTGAGCGCAAGTGGGGGTCTCTGCACAAACCACTGAGCGAGTCACGAGGCTGCTGGGGTGGTGTCCTTGTGTTCTGGAGAGGCTGGTGCAGGGGAGCCGTGCTGGAAGCAGCTGGGTGCCAGGGCAGGGAGAGGTGCGTTAGATGTGCTGAAATAGTTCTGCCAGGGCAGGCAGTTGGCTTGCTGGGCTTCAGCAGTGGGATTTGGCAGTGAGGCAAGTATGATGTATGTACCTGTGTAGATACACCCTTATTTCTCCTGTAGAGGAACAGGGAGACTCCTCCCTAGCAGCATCTCTGTATTTGGAGGGCCAGTAGATTTAGGGTGAATCTCCTGGAGAGCATCACTGCTCTTCAGTGTTTATGTGAACTGCTCATTCTGCTTTCATTAATGACAAAGTGCCGCTGTTCATCTCGACAGTTGACGAGTTGTTGTGTTCTCCCATCTTCATCTGCCCTTTTCTCTCTTTCCCTAGGTCTGTTTGGAGCCAGATCTTGTCTATGTGTGTGTCACTTTGTCTCTTTTAATACACTGCCCTGACTTGCTTGCTGCGAAGGGAGTATGCATCTGGAGATCAAAGTTGCTCTTAACTTCATCATCTCATACCTGTACAACAAGCTTCCTCGGAGGCGGGCAGACCTGTTTGGTGAGGAGCTAGAGCGCCTGCTGAAGAAGAAATATGAGGGTCACTGGTACCCAGAGAAGCCTCTGAAGGGATCTGGCTATCGCTGCATTCACATTGGGGAGACAGTGGATCCGGTGGTGGAGCTGGCAGCCAAGCGGAGCGGGCTGGCTGTGGAGGATGTACGTGCCAATGTGCCAGAAGAGCTGAGCGTCTGGATCGATCCTTTTGAAGTTTCCTACCAGATAGGTGAGAAGGGCTCTGTTAAGGTCCTTTACCTGGATGACAGTGAGGGCTGCAGCGCCATGGAGCTGGACAAGGAAATCAAGAGCAGCTTCAACCCCGACGCCCAGGTATTTGTCCCCATAGGCAGCCAGGACAACTCTCTGTCCAATTCTCCGTCCCCTTCCTTTGGCCAGTCGCCCAGCCCCACCTTCATCCCTCGCTCTGCCCAGCCCATCACTTTCACCACTGCCGCCTTTGCTGCCACAAAGTTTGGCTCCACCAAGATGAAGAAGGGCGGAGGAGCCGGAGGAGGGGGTGGCGGAGCAGGGGCTGGGCAGCAGCCAAGGATGGTCAGGTCTCCCACCACCAACCTGCTGAAGCACAAGGGCCTCTCCCTGTCTATGCACTCTCTGAACTTCGTCGGCAGTGCCGGGAGTCAAGCCCCACAGTCACAGCTCTCCCCCAACGCCAAGGAGTTCGTGTACAGCGGTGGGTCGCCGGCAGGCAGCAGCCTCTTCTTCGATGGCGTTGCCAGTGAGAGCCAGGCCAGCAGCATCCCACCAGCGTCGCAGTTCAACACTGGCACGGGTGGTACCTTTGATATGGCTCAGGTCTTCGGTGGCAGCACCAACAGCCTCTTCTTGGAGAAGTCTCCCTTTGTGGAAGGACTCAGCTACAACCTGAATGCCATGCAGTATCCCAGCCAGTCATTCCAGCCTGTTGTCTTGGCCAACTGAACACAAGGAAAGAGAGTATTTTGGGGCGGGGGGGGAGGGGTAGAAATGAGAACAAAACAAACAAGAGGGAGAGAAAAAGAAAAATAGAAATATACAGAAAATATTCAAATCTTATAAATATAGCTTCTTGGGAAAAGAGAGAGCCCAGTGTTGTTGCGCTGTGCTGGCAACGCTCCTGAAGCACTGACTTGTTTTTTAACTCAGTCCCTATGCTTTTTTCCTACTCACTTTTTTACTCCTTAAATGAGGCTTGGGATTTTTTTGGTTCATGTTTCCCCTTCCCCCAGCCCAGGACTGGTGCAACCATAGTTCACAATACTCCTGATTCCCTGCACCACCACCCCAGCGCTGGACACAGGGTCCTTCCACCTGGGTGTAGGGATGTCTTCTTTGTACCACCTTGCTGGAGGCTGGAGGAGGGATGGGGAGAGGATGAGTCAATGGAGATACACACACTCCTGTTGCGTGCTAGCCAGAAACGGGTGGGTGAGCTTGCTTGTTCTGTTACGGGTCTGCGTGTAGATGGAAAGCATCTACTGTGCCCATGGGCGTAGACCATTGTGCTGTTTGTTGCTCAGCCCAGGCTGGCGTCAGCTGCTCTGTGTGCTGCAAAGTACTAACTCTTCTTGATCACCTCCCAGCACATAGCAGGGAGGGCAGAGCGTTACTGTGAAGTGGTTTCTTCCTGCTCCCTTCCTCACCTGCACTTCCAGCTGTGGCTGCAGGAGGACAGCCTTGAACTGAGTGGCTGTTATTGTCCCCTTCTGAGTGAGGGGGCCTTGCTGTGCCCCCCAGGGCTGGCCAAGCAGTCTGGGCTGGGTCTGAGTTCTCATTCCCTGGTGTGAATTCATCATCTTGTCTCAAAGAGGGGATTCCTTCCTTTTTCCTTAGCAAGGCAGCACAACTTTAGAGGAAGAAGGGCTGTGTTGTCCAAGCTGTTCTCTTGAGTGGTGGCATAAGGGTTTATGCTTTCAGTGAGGTACCCACCTGACTAAATCCCTTCCCTTCCTCCTCTGGAGAAGTGGGAAGAGGCAACTGTTCCAGCATGGAGAGGAAGCACCTAGCCCAAACTCATCATTGGAGCCAGATCATGTCGGTGCAGATGGCAGCGGGCTTAGAGCAGAGCGGAGCCGGGCGTTTCAGAGGTGTGCAGTCATCCTGCTGGGTCAATGCATGGTGCCTCCCTGCCACAGGGCCAGGATCCAGGAATGCTCCTGCAGCTTTCCCCAGGGTGATGTGCTGCAGTTGAGCCACAGTGGCTTTACAGCTAGGTTGCGTCTGTGGTAGGGACTCCAAAAGCCACCTTCACAGGCAGCCAAGGTAGGGCTGCTGCTTTCCCTGGCAGGGTGGAGGCTCTAGGTGGGAAGAAGGCCGCCTTGGAGGCTGTTGTTGTGGAAGTATGGAAGTGTGCAGAGAGGAGAGAGATGGAGATGATGAGACTCCAGTTTTCAAAGTTCTCACTTTAAAAGAAAAATAAGCTGCTTTTTTTGCTGCCTCCCAAACTTGAGGTTTGGTTTTCTTTCAGTGATGTCTCTGGAGCACGCACTGAAAGCCATTTCTCCTGTATTTGTCAAACCCATGTGTTCTTTCAAGACGTCCCTGTTTCATCTGCTCCTTCCCCTCAAGCTGAGACGAAGGCGCTCCAGCCCTCTTGTAGTTAATGCTGCCAGTGAGCCCCAGGGAGACTTCCACTGCCCAGAGCTCTGCAGGGGCAGTTCCCAGCACCCTGCCCCTCACTGGGTGCTGGGGGAGGCATGGTCCCCACCTCTCATCCCGAGCAGGCTGCTTGCCATGGAGCTATGACCAGCATGTGGGTGGGCAGGGAGAGTGGCTTCCCCAGAACCAGCCTCTGTGGGCTGCCACACCAGGACGCGTTGCTGAGGAATGGCCAAGCAATTGGGTTTCCCTTTTGTTTCCTTGTGTTTTTTGACCTCCCTCACTGATGGACATCACCACTGCTACCCCATCCTCCTCCTGCTGTGTCTGCAGCCATACAGCACGCTCTCCTCCAGCGCAGGAGGAGAAAGGAGAGGAGGCAAAGGTTGGGATAACCCCCTGCCTCTGTCCACCTGCTTATGTGTGTGAAGCTTTGATGCCGCTTTGGCCTGCCACATGTATTCTGCCTGCTTGAAAACACAGTGGTGTGAGTGAGTGGAAGGAGGAAGAAGAGGAGGGACCAACCTCTTTGTGTCTTAAAAGGAAAAAAGCGTGCTTCAGAAGCGTTCCTCCAGCGTCAGGCAGCGATGGAAACTTAACGGCCTTTTCGGGTCTTTTCTAGTCTTGGATGTAGGCGTTCAGCTTCAAGTTTATTTTTTAAAAACCTGCACTAATTTCCCTGGTTTCTTAGGAAGAGAAGAGAGAAATTTTTCTTTTTTTTTTTTTTTAACTTTTATTTTTTATGGGTTTGTGTTCTTTTTTTTGTTTTGTTTTGTTGATGTCTGTTTGTATTGAATAATTTGCTACATTTGTAAAATGTAAGAGGTCTATATAATATATGTATATTTCTAACGTAAAAAAAAACCTGTAATTTTTTTCTTTTCAAGAGTTTTTCTTAAAAAGAGGAGAGAAAAAAAAATATTTTTTCAGGAAAAAAAACTTTAAAAAAAAAAAAAGTGGTGAAGATTCCTTTCTCCCCACTCCTGCAGCCTCCCTCCTCTCCCTCCCACCCCTCTCCGAGGAGTGAATCCACAGTTGCCTTGTGGGAGAGGAGGAGTGGAAGAGGCCAGAAGTCTGTATGTGTCTAAGCCAGAGGGTTTCTGTGTGTGCTCTGCTTTTGGGGTTCTGTTCCCAGAAGGGGGCTGCTGAGAGGGGGCACCCAGGGGGTTGCTGTCTTTCATTTCTTATTTTTCTCTTTATTTTATTTTCATTCTTTTCTTTAGAAGGAGGAATGCAATCAGAGTTTTGTATTCAGAATGTTGTGCAATATTTTGGAAGGGGACATTGGTGTGTCTAGAAATTTAGTTAAAAACAACAAAACAGAAAAAAAACCACAAAAAAAAAAAGGTTGATCAAATCTGTACAGTTTCTATTGTTCCAGATTTTTTTAAGTTTGTATTAAAAGCATGGTATAATAAATGCTTGTTTTGTGGTGTGTGTGCTTGGTGGGCAGGGAACGCCTCTGCTCCGTGCTGCGCTTGGGTGGAGTGGTGCTTGGTGTTGTCCTGTCGCAGGTAGGGTGAGTGATGGAGGTCAGGAATAGCCTGGTGATGGCCAGGCTTGTGCAAGACCTCGAGGGCAGCTGCCTCCCTGACCTTGTGCTGCCAGGAATAGCAGCGGCATAGGAAAAAGCGTCTGTGTGCCTGGTCCTGCTGTGATTCAGCTCCTTGAGCAGGGGTGGCCAGGGCTGAGCTGGGGTTCAGCTGGTTGCTGTACAGGGTCGCTGAAGCCTTTCTCAGCAGTGGTTTCTGCAGAGGGTTGTGGCATCCCTCTCCTCTGTGGAACAGTTTGGGGTTTATCTGAGGAGACTTAGGAAGCAGAGGAAGGCCGAAGGTGTGTGTGCAGGCAATATCCTCCCTGCTGTGTATGCCTGTCACCGTAGATACGGTGACTCCTCATAGCAGAGCGGGCTTGAGGATGGACAGGACAATCAGCAGTGACGATGCAGGTCTGATTTTGTTCCTCTTTCTAACCTCTCATTGCTTAGCTTTAATTGTAATTTCTGGCAGAGGGCACTTCTCCTTGGTGAAAGGAGGTGAGATGGCCCCTCTGTGCTGAGGAGGATGTCGAGGTGCCTGTCCCGACCCACGGGCACCCCATGGCTGTGGGACCCAGCTGCTCCTGCTCCAGGGGAGCCTTGCGGCTCTAGTTGTACTTGAGGCAACCAAACGTAGAGCCAGTACCTGTGGGCAGCTCCCTCAGCCCCTCGAGCCGCAATGTGTTCCTGGAAGAGCTTACGTTGCTCTGCCCTTGGTTTTGCAAGCTGCTGCTTGCGCTTGCTGCTTGCCATGTGACTGTCACCCTCTGCTAAGCAACAAAACTATTTTTTCCCCTTTGTGTCTCAAACCCCTTGTAATCATTTATCTCAAGCGTGCACCAGCGCTTGCCCTGGGAATGGAAAACTAAGGGAGAGTATGTGCCTTCCTGATCCTTGCCCTGCATTTGCTCCGCTGTGACGCAGGGAGGCATGGAGCCTTTCCCTTTTTGGGCACAGGTACAGCCGGGTGATAGGGACTGGAGTTGGTTTACAGCTGATAGCTGTGCAGCCTGGGCAGGGATTAGGGAAAAGGCTTAGTACAGCCTCATTCCTCTCCAAGGTATTTGCTCCTGGAGCTTGGAGGGTGTGGGGAGGTGAAACACCCGCCTGGAAGCGGTGTGCTGGGACAGGGATCTGCCCTCCATCAGCCTCCAGGGAGGGAAAGAGATGCTGGAACCCCGTATCGGGTGGTGCCTGGGTGTGGGAGTATTTGCTGGGCGCTTGTCAGTGGCTGGGTCGGTCCCCAGATTGGGTGCTGCAGCAAAGCACAGCGATGAGATGGGTCTTGTCTCCTGGAACCTCCGAAGCGAGGGATGCGGGTGGTGTTTAGACACTCGTCACAGGGGACTCCGTTATTAGGAAGGAAACTTGCGACTTGAGTCACGGAGCAGGCGGGCTCCCATCTGAAAGGAGGAGACAGCTCTGGGAGAAAATGCCATGCTTCAGCCTTGGGCTTTTCAGCCTGTGACAGCAGCAGTTTCTGACACGAATCGGGCTGTTCTGGGAGACGGAAGGGGCTGGCACCCAGGGGAAAGCAAACCTTATGCAAGCAGAAAAAGCTGGCTGTAAGGCAGCCATGTCCTGTGCTGCGTTTTCAACATGGGCCCAGCCAAACAGCCCAAGTTTGTTCTGGCAGGAGAGCATCTCCCACCGCCCAGAGCCTGCTGCAGGCTTGGGGTTGTTGGGATTGAACAACACATGGCACAGGCACCACCGACAGCGGGTGCCTCCCCTGTGCCGGCACTTGCCAATGTGCCAGTGCCAAGAGGTGCAAGAGCACGGCTGGGACCTGCTGAGTCCTTGGCGTCCCCAAGGAGTGCTCCTGCCAACGCCACCTGCTCCCGCTCACCTGGCTGTGGTCCCGGTGCTCCCCGCGGCCCCGATGAGAGCGAGGGTCGAGGCTGGTGCCATGGTCACAGAGGGTCCTTCCACCCCATGTATGTCCCCAGCCAGGGTGCAGGCAGCAGCCCAGATGCCAGGACTGGTTTGCTGCCTTCCAAACCTGGTGCTTTTCCCTTCAGTTTCTATGGCCGGGCTCCAGTTCAAGCACAGTCAGGAACACGCTTGCGAGAGCTGTTCTTCCAGTGTCCCTCCCCGCTGCTGCCTGCATCGTCACCTCCAGAAACCCAGTCTGCTTTTAACAAAGCTGCTGAAGAACGGGGCTCTCGCCCCCCAGCCCTAGGTGAAGGACAAGCCTTGGCCAGCATGCGTGGTGCTTTTGAAGCCATGGAGGACCAGTCTGTGTGTGGCCACTGCTAGTGGCAAAAGTGACTCCAGCATGGTAAGTGCATGTGCCGGGGAGGGATACATGCTTCAGCACTGCCTCCAAGAAGCCCTCAGAGGCAGGGCAGTGGGTTAGGAAGGGACCTCTGCAAAGAAGGTTGAAGGTTCTTTGCTTGAGGAGGGATGGTGCAGGTGAAGCAAGGGGGACCTCGCTCTCTTCCCCAAATGCCAAGGAGGCAAGTGTGGTCCCCATGTTATTCCGCAGTTACCATGACCTGGCTGAGGAGGGTTTTTTGCTTACTTCTCTCTGCCTGGAGCAGGCTGACTGCTGAAGGAAGCAGATCCGCAGGAGGGAGCGTGTCCCTCCCCCTCGGCAGGGTGTTTCCACCAAGGACAAAGTTTTCCTTCAAGTGAATCAGCCAGAAGCTGCTTGCAAAAGGTGCAGCTGGGGCTTGCATCAGGGAAAAACAGGAACACCAAGCTCAAAATGACCCACGTAAGGTGATGTGCAGGGAGGGCAATGAGCGATGTGACTGCAGCAGGAAATGCTTCTTTCATGGGCCTCAGTTGCAGAGCTTGGCAAGCTCATGGCAAGGACCAAGTAATGCTTTCCTCAGCAACAGGCACTTTCATGTTTCTTAATGTTCCTGTGGGTAGGGTCAGTGTTGACACGTGCTGCTCCGGGCTCCCACAGGGGCCTGAGCGATGTCTCAGCGGCCCTCAGGCGCCTTTCCAAACTGTCTCTGCGTAAGATGAAAGAGGGGAGATTGAGATGAGCTCTTAGGCAGAAGCTCTTCCCTGTGAGGGTGGTGAGGCGCTGGCACAGAGTGCCCAGAGAAGCTGTGGCTGCCCCATCCCTGGCAGTGTTCAAGGCC